>JAOVVB010278986.1:0-17495 GCA_028570985.1 Heterobranchus longifilis | reverse complement strand
TGATCTGAACTATGTCACTTTAGAAACATTGATATGATACATACAATGAAACATACAAATGTAACATATCCATGGTTTGCAAAAAACGTACAATACCAACATTTTATTCTGGCGACTGAGCTGGTTTAACTATTGACAACCGAGTCTGTTTAGTAGCTTTTTAGATTTGTACAGCTTTATTTTTGCAGATTTAATCAAATTGGGCAAAAGAATGACAATGCATTGAATCAAACTATTGGACTGAATTGTTAAACTCCTCCTCTCAATAAAAAAATGCTGATGCATCCACACGTTGAGCCTGCTTAATAGCAGCTGAGGTACAACCAAACACTGAATGCAAAGACTACATTGGACTATACATATTGTTTCTAAATTGTCCCACAACTTAAAAACCATTAAAGTCTCCCTGTGGCTCTTTTATCTGCTTTATGAGCTGCATAGATTTAACAGGAGACAGGGAAATCAATACATGATAACAGCTTTTCAATACATGATGAAAACGTATTATCTTAATTGCTCTATTCACTTTGGCTTATTAAAAGTTTACCTACCTAGTTCTGAATTCAATATTTATCATTTCAGCACATTAAACTGCAGTGATTCTGATCTACCATGTCAGCCTGTTTAATGACACCGGGACTTAACGGTCTGTACCCAGACTTAATGGTCCACTCTCTTAGATTTTATAGGCCTTACAATATTGCGAAACCTGCGTTCTGTTAAAGTGAATACATATGGATCAACATGAAGCACATTCATGAGATGTTGTGCACATGATGAAACCCTTTCTTACAATAAAGCCGATACTGAAGTCAGTATTTAAGGTAACAGAGAGTTCGATTAGTCCAGAAAAAGTCAGACGAGGTTTGTGGAGCAGGACTTCTGACACACCTCCTCAAAACTTAGAGAAGGTTAGTGGATCCATGAACCTCCTCTAAATTCATTTCAGTTTTTTTTTTTTTGCTTTAATATATCACAACCGAAAAAAGTAGACAGCATGGTGCTATACTGTGCAACTGCTTAACATCAGACACTAAAGTGCAAAGATTAAACATTTAACATTATGGCCATTCCTATGCAGTTCTCCAACCATGTATTTTGTATGTAGTGGTGGGATGTACTTTACCAACTTTCATACTTCTAATCCACTGCATTTCACAGGGAAATATTGTACTTTTTACTCCAGCACATTTATTTAACACTTAGTTACTAGTTACTTTTCATATATAAAAAAATCAAACATATGATGCAGAACTACAGTATAGTACTAACCTACCCAGTAGTTTACAAAGTATCAGCAACTGGCTCCACATTGACAAACTACAACATTAAAATGCTCTTATGTAGTTGTTAGTGATAAAAAACTAAATAATATAATATTCTATTATGATCCATTCTGCATAATGAGTACATTTTAAGTACATTTTGCTGATAATCCTTCTGTACTTTTACTGAAGTAACATTTTGATTTCAGGACTTTTACTTGTAATGGAGTATGACTGTGGTATTTCTATGTTTACTTAAGTAAAGGAGTACTTCCTCCACCACTCTATGTATCTACATACTCCTGAGACATTATACCTAACTAAACTAAAACTAAATGATGTATATAAAAACTAAACCTTTCTGAAAAACTGAAACCAAACTGTGCTCTGAAAACAAACTAAAACTAAATACTGTATATAAAAACTAAAACTAAACCTTTCTGAAAAAGTGAAACCAAACTGTGCTCTGAAAACTAAAACTAAACTAAAATGAAATAGAAAAGTCAAAAACTCAAATATAATGAGAAAAATATTGGAAATTCAAAATTATTATAACCTCATCATGGAAACAGATTACTGTAGCTCAAAATCTATATACTCACAGAAAATACACACAGCAGTGTTGTAGCATACAGAACATAGAGACATAATGCAACACATGCCCCTCTCTAAGACTACAGTACATGACAACTGTTTACTCATGTTTGCATTTCCTGCAGCACACCGATAATCTCAAGTTAAACCTGCCTCCTGGAGGATTAATTCACTCTAAGTCTTCTTTGTAGTCCTGTCAGTGGCTATATTCATTTCCTGCAAAATCTGATTTGACAAATCCAAGAGTATTTATGAATGTAGGCCTAAAAGCCGATTTGAGTTTGTCCAGCAATAAGGAGGGTACTTATTTGTAGCGTTACACTTGACATACTGTAGTGCAAACTATGGTTATCCTGTCTCCCCCCAACTCTGTAGCCTACTGCAGTTTAAAGCCTGCTGCTGCTGCAGCAAAGGAGATAGTGATTTCTGTCCCTCCAAGTCCACATGTGATGATAGTTTTGATACTTTATGTGTGGGAGATCATTACAGTGGTTACAGTGCATCCTTCCCATGGACCTGCATGCAGCTACTTACATTTACTCCTCAGCAGCGACGGCTTGAAGATTGTTGAACTCAAAACAAAGAACACACTGTGATCAAACGACCATGCGTGTGTGATTTCCAGTCCTTGTTGTTGATCGCGCCACGTTTTTTTTTTTTTTGTTGTTTTTTTAAGCATAACGGACAGATCGATCAGATCAGGTAACCTTCAGATAACATTGATAAAGAATGCCTTCTCTAATGAGCAATTTGGCCAGCCTTGCAAAATAACACGTCAGCCACAGGTGCATATTTCTGTCACCGTGTTCTTTATTGTAAATACAGAAACGTGTCACTCATATGATATACCTGCAAAAGGGAAAATGTCTGTTCATCCTCGTTGATACAGAAAACAAAAAACGCATTGAACTCTCCCAAGAATCAAAACTCGCCTCGTCCACCAAGCACCATCTAGTCAAAAACATCCAAAAAATACTTCACTGCCACCAGCCAAAAGTATAATGAAATCGAAAAAAGAGAGAAACACAAAAAACAACAAACCTGTGAGCTCAGCTGCAAGAAAAGTATCACGTTAAAACGTCTTTAAAAATGACTCCTTTTTAGAAAGAAAAGAAGGAACAAAGTAAAAGCAAAGGGTGATCGGTGAGATTCACCGACACATCAAAATCACAAAACTCGAAGGCAACAAACAACACTGCAAAATGCAAACCAAAGCACAGCAACAGCAAAAGTCCACAGAAACAAAAAAATAAAAATGTTTCAAAACCACCAACAAATTGTTTTGAAAAATTCTCAATACTGACAAAAGCTGCTTGGTTTCGACCCTCGAAACAAAACTGCAAGCAAGTCAAGGCTTTCTCAAGACCGACACCGCACCGATTACCCCTCAGAATAACTGCATGCTAAAAACTTGAAGCCTGCATGTGAAAAATGCTCAAAACCACCATGTCAATGCTCAATTCAAACATCAGCAAAAGGAGGAAAAAAAATAAAAAAAGGGGGCAATTAAAAAGACAAAAAATGCTTACAAAAAAGCCATTGGAAATGTACTCACCGAGCGGGAGTAAAATGTTGCAATAAAAATGTGATATGGCTCAAAATACAGTATGGCGGTGCAAGCCGAAATGCTGTGCCTTTTCTCTAGATCTCTGCCTCCAGTTGTGTCATGTGACTGATTCAGCCCCGACTTCCAGCAATGAGAGACCAGTGTTGAACAGCTGATGCTGAATGCTCTCCTAACGGCTTGGCTCTCTCCAAAAGTAAAAAGAGGTAGTCCTTATCATCCCACAGTTATGACTGAGCTGGTTGTGTGTTTTTCTTTCCCTCTTTTTTTTTCGGTTTTAAAGATGCAGAGCTCACTCGGTGTCAGCGATCCGGACATGCTTTCCTTCCTTTTCAGTGGAAGCACGCGCTGTTAAAGGCTACACTGCATGTCTCTGCTCTCTTATGAGGAATGCATGAAGGGACAGGCAGTGTGGGTGATTACTGTGGGGCTGGTCAACGCATGTAGCACACCCAGGACCAACAAACAGCGGTAGCATCCACACTGAGATGCCAGCGCTGTCCATGGTGCTGAAATCTGGGACGATGTCAAACAAGCAACAGCCCTGCCCTGTCCATGGTGCTGAAACACAATGCACCGTAGTACACAGGACATGCACACACAAGCATCATATCAATAACATCACCCACATCACACATTATTTTATCAGTTATATATTATTATATTATATTATCAGTTTAGTCTGCTTGCTTTGCAGCTGTACTTTATTGTATGTTTGTATTGTATTTCTATGTTCTATGCTATTAAGGGGAGAAGAAAAAATAGATACACCATGAAACTTCCCCAGTTGATGACTTACATTTCACCCATATCATAAATTATTTGTTCATCAGTTTGTCTGCTTGCTTTGCTTCACTGTATATCTGTTGCGTGTCTTTCTCTCTATTTTCATGTTCAATTCTTCTGCTAAATCTGTTGCTATTTCATCCCTTATTTCTCTCATTTGTCTTGTTTTTCTAGCTGTACTTTATTGTATGTTTGTATTGTATTTCTATGTTCGATGCTATAAGTGGAGACACTTAAGAAACTAATAGATATCACCATGAGACTTCCCCAGTTGATTACTTACATTTCACCCACATCACATATTATTTGTTCATCAGTTTGTCTGCACTGTATATGCATTGAGTGTTTTTCTCTCTATTTTCATGTTCTGCTAAATATGTTACTATTTAATCTTTAATTTCTCTCATTTGTCTTGATTGTTTTTCTAGCTGTTTGTATTGTATTTCTATGTTCTATGCTATTAAGAGGAGACACTGCAGGAGAATAGGAAACAAACTAATAGATATCACCATGAGACTTCCCCAGTTGATTACTTACATTAAGACACTTTTTTATATTACAAGTTTTCTGAAATGTTTAAATATGCAAATGAAGCATTATCTCACTTTTGGCGAATTCAGGAGAAATCTGCAGATGCAAATCGACAGCATGTAGTAAAATAAACAGTTAAATGTGCATTTTGGATGTTTTCTTTCCACTAGTATGAAAGAAGGCATGTTATGGAAGCAAAATAGCCCAAAATTATGTTTTACCTGTGGTGTCCCCCCTTAATGTTCTATGTTCTATGTATTGTATTTCTAAGTTCAATTGTTTTTATATCTTAAGCTGTCGGTACTTTTTCATTCTATGTCTTTATTGTATTTCTATGTTCCGGGTTCCAGGAAGACTAGAGGTGCATGTTTCTAATGGGGATTCTTAAATAAACAATAAATAATAATATCACCCAGCCCTGCCCATGCTGCTGAAATGAGCACAAATAAACTCACAACAGTAGGCTGTCTGGAATTGTTCATTTATTCACAATTCACTATATACAAGACTTTTTTAATGTGTCAAATGGTAAAAAAATAAATAAATAAATAATAATAATAATAAATTGCTTGGGTGCTACTCAGGTATAATCTAGCAGTTGATTAAATGTATCTGTCTGCACATTGCATAATGCTAGTGGTTTCATGCTCTGTGACTACCGATTGTACACAACTTTATACACTGCATTATGAAATATTCAGAGTCTGTTAGGGTATATTATATGATATATTATACATTTGGAACACATTACAAATTGGCAAACTTGCAATAAAGTGAACTATATAGCAAACGGTAGGGCTGGATATTAGTATTTGATATCTTTAAGGTAAATAAACCATACCAAAAATAACCCAGTACCAAGAAGTATTGAAACTCCTCCAGTCAAACGATACTTGCATTGGATCCTTTTTGTACCCAGATCTAAAAAACTAAGATTATTTGTATGGTTTTGCTTGCAGCCAATCAGAACAAGCAGTGTTCGATTTAATGAGACGTGTGATTGGCCCACAACCGCAGCAGCGACAACCCATACAGTCTGTGGTGTGGTGAAGTCGAGTGCAGTTCAGCGTGCCGAGATGTAACCAAAACATTAGAAAGTAGTCTATTGGGTATTGGGTTTAGTGCTGGTATCGTTTTTAAAAGATACTGAGCCCTAGCAAAGAGTGAACAGTTTTGAACATGACATCCTGTTAATATCACCCATCCCTGTCCATGGAGCTTAAACGTGCATGATTAGAACAAACAAAGAATATAACTGTATTCTTAACATCAGCCAGTCTTGAAACTGAGGGAGTGGAGTACATTTAGGATAAATACTCACCAGTATCATACTGGTTTAACATCACCCAGCCCTGCCCACGATGCTGAACTTAAGAGAACGTAGCACATTCAGGACAAACAGTATTAGCCCTGTCCATGGTGCTGAAACTGAAACTGACTGTGTAGCATTATTTAGAACAAACAACAGCATCTTTGATCATATCCACTAATCTTTCAAGACCCCCAGAATATTTTGTTCTATGAATATGCAAACAGTATATCAAAAGAAAGAACAGAGCTTTTGTTTTTAATCCACAAAAACATTTTTATTCTCGTTTCATTCATTCTTTTTTTTCATCAACACTTGAATGTTGAAACAACATTTTGGACAGAAAGCTAAGAAAATTGCATTTTCTACCATCTTTGCCCATGTCTTATTTGCCTAAATACAAAAACATATCTATCTACCTCTGGTAGGTCTGCTAACATTATATGGATGAGAAATCCCGGAAAAATTTGCCATTTTTCACCTCCAGTCACCCAGCCCGACATTGGCTCAGATCCACCCCAGGGAAGGAGCCCCCCCACTCGGATAAACATCAGCCTCTCCAGCCCAGGGAAGTGGGGTCCATATCCTGATAAACATCATCCGATTCACGCTCCCCTCCGCTGGGGAGACACTCTGGCATAGACCCCAAAACGACAGGCTTTTTAAAATTTTTTCAATTCCCCCCCCAACGGTATAACCATGGCAACACAGATTGCCGGAAAATCTTGTCAATGGCGGGGGAGCGTTGTGTCATAAATGACGGAAAATCTTGTCAATAGCGGAACAAGTGTTAATGTTGTCCATGGTGCTGAAAAGTGGTAGATTTTAATTGCATTTTGGATTCATAGCACCTACATGACGTCCTCTCTCTCTCTCTCTCTCTCTCTCTCTCTGCTGGATAAATACACCTGCAAAATGTAGGTTATTGCTGATTGTGCCAGACAGGAAAGTAATAATGTGTTATTGATGCATTAGTGTCTGACTGCAGTTGTCAGACAGAATTCAGTACAAGTTCATGTAACACACAGCGCTGGAGACAACTGTCACCATTCATTCATCATAACCGTGGTTGGTGCACTGCTTCCACCTTAAGCACTGTCTAATTTAATTTACTTTTCAGATCACATCCAAGCCTTTGGGAGGCACGGTGTAAAATGCTTTACAGTCACTAAAGAATACATCGGGTGTCCAAGAACAGTGATCAAACTTCTCCTTGAAGAAAAATCTAGTGTTTACCTCTTCTTTCATTTAGCCATCAGAGCACTTTGGCAACATACTGTACGGCACTGTTTTTTTTCAATCTCATTTAGGGATATATGTCAACAGTGTCATAGCACATCGGTGTCTGTGCCGATAAACGAAACTTGACGGTCAGCATGCTGCCGTGCAGGACATGTCAAGCTGTAATTATCGATGCCTGAGGGTGTTCATGACCTAAGTCACTGTCAATGAGGTGCTTCAGAAAGCTGCAGCAGTCTAACTCAAGACTTGGGTAGTAAATAGATAGAGATAGGCACCAACACACAGGCCAACACATAGCCAATTCCTGCCTTGTAATCCAATACTCAAATACCCTGTGACTAATGCACGACATCGTTACTGACAAACAGTCATTTGGCTTAAAACCAACCTTTCTCCCAGTTTAATGCTGCATGACTTTTAATGGATGCAGTGGAAGATAGGTAAATACATAATTTATTCTCACCCGACATGATTTATACACATGTGACCATAAACATGGGAGATGCTGTCAGGTTTGCTGCAATCCACACTGAGGTGTCAGGTGTGTGCTTTTTATCAGCCATGCTGGCGCATCGGAACGAGACTGGCAAGGTTACAGGAATGCCCTTTATGAATATCTGAAATAAGAAATATCAATCATATCAACCTTTTGGCGTGGTGGGGCTCTTTGTACACATCACCCCCTGCACGGCCAAAGACACAAAGAAAACACATATTTTCTTTGCCATTGGTAGTTTTAAAAATTAAATATGGTATAAAGCTACACTGAATCATAATTCTTTGCCTAGTATGAAATCCCCATTAGTATACTGTAGCACCGTGCAAGGACCACTCATTGCCTTTGGCCATAAAGAGCCAATCAGAGGCAGAGCTCAAAACATGTGGGCCTTTGGGCCTTTCCACACATACGAGTTTCCTCTCGAGGTGCATTAATCAATATTTCTTAGTACATTATTTATTGGCTGGAATCAAGTGCATCATGCAGCAACATACTGTGGAAAATAAATAAAAAGCTTGACAAAATAATGATTTTCATTGTGATTCAGTTTTACAAAATAATGATTTTCATTGTGATTCAGTTATACATCTACTTGTGAGTTATTTAAAGGACCACTCTCCTTGAAATTATTATATGCCTTCTGAGGGATAGAATTTATTATATCCCTCAATGAAGGCATATAATAATTTCAAGAAGAATATCTAACATAATATAGCCTTTTGTCTGCGTTTTGTGTGATATTTTGTGTTAAATCGGATGAACTTTCTATAGTCATAGGATTGAAAGCCCACTTCAAATTGGTAGTGCACGAGATCCTGTGGCAATAAAAAAAAATGATGGACTGAATGAATATCCTTTATTGAAGCAATGAGAGGATTTGTATTCTTTAATTACCATTTTGTCAAGGAGTCTGCAGAAATCATGCAGGATATTTTAATCAAAAATAAATGGAGTATGCACACATAACTGTAAGAGGATTTAATGCTCATTACAATAAATGGGTTACATTTACAAATCTAACGCTTGAGGTGGAAGGATTATATCAAATAATTCAAAATGAAAATATACTTCAAAGCCTTTTTTTGCATTTCCTGTGTTTGCTAATATCAGCATTGAATATATGGGTTTCGTAAAAAGGCTTTTTTCATCATCATGCATATTTTAAAGGCTGGAAATGTGCTTGTGTGGGCTGGGCCAGTTAGAAAAATGTCAACCAACGCATCTCCCATGTGTTTATGTGGCACCCTTATTCTCATTCTTCCCTTTGTCCCTGTCAATGGCTGCACTCTGTCCGAGTTGACTGACCCACAGCTGCCAGTTGAGAAATTACTGCAGAAAATCCTGACGTTTGAATCCGAGAGGTCTTAAACATGAAAAAGCATCGGCCTCTGGTACCATCTTAGACTAACAGTTTAGGTTTGAAGTCACAGAAGATTTACTTCAGTTAATTAGGAGACAAATGGCTAGTTCTTTGATTTGTCTTAAAGCTATAACCCTTAACCAATAAAAGTTTTCAATACTATTTATGGTTCCCCATTTTTTTCCTGCAATAACCATTCAACAAACATCTATATGAGACTGTCCACCCCCCCCAAAAAAAACGACCCCACAGGTATTTTGACAAAGCAGCTTATTATGACCCGTATTTACCTTTTTTTGTGACTGCGACCTCTAGTGGCCGTAGTAATTATGACGGGAGCAAAGGAGGAAGTCAGGTGACGCAGCATAAAGAGCGACAATGGGTCAAACAAACACGGGACTGTGACACAGGAGACCGCTGTGAAACCAAAAGTCAACACTGACTTATTTTAAGTAAGTTACAGTGTAACTAAGTTACATATGTAAATATGTCACTCTCTATGTCACGTATGTAACTGAAGTTACATAAAAAAACACTTTGAACCCAAACCATGATCTTTTCCGAAACATAAACAAAGTAGTTTGTTGCGTAACCCTCACCAAAACTGTGACAGTTTCACAACGTTAACCACATTTCAAACTGCGACTGTTATGAGGATGTGTTGATCTCATAAATAGATGCCCTAATTCAGGAAACACTCATATTAGAGCATAGGAAGAAGCGACCTATGTTATCATGTGGTTTGGAGGACTTGTTGTTCAGAGCTAACACACAATGGGATTGTGATAAGCAGTATAGTAGCTATTGGGATATCCATTAGTATGCAGATACTACAACAGACTTTGTCTACTCTATCAGAGAGTGAAATTTGAGAGCTACATTTTTCTTAACAGGACAGCATGTTCCACTATCTTTGTTCCTTTGTCTAACCTTCAGCTGAGGCTTGTGTGATCCAGTCTCATGAAAAAAACATCTCATTATATCAAGAGGAGGCTTACGATGGTTGTGTCTTACAGCTGTATGTTTCTGTACATTTATAGCTTTATTACGAAATGAGATCTACATAGTAATAAAGCAGATGTTAGAGCCAGTATGGGGTTTAAATGAGATAAACTGTCTTTCTGATGTACAAATGAAAGTCAAAAAGACTGTGTCATCCAAGTCACAAACAGATGTATCAGCATTTGGAGATATGAAACATAAGCTCTTAACTCCATCAATCCATAATCTTTTACTCAAGTCAGGTAAATAGAGTAAAGCCTTTTATGTGGAACTTGGCAGTGGTAATATTATATCATGCTGATTAGTAAAAATCTCAGAAGGTCACTCTTCATTTTATTATGTTTAATATACGTCTAAATGACTTTGCCCAAAGAACACTTACTTAAGGGCACTTTGTCCTGATATCTGTGAGGGGGAATTGTGAGTTTTGAGACATATTTGTAAAATACTATAACAAATTTGTCAAAACACCTAGTTTCACAGTTTCAGTTTCCTGAGCATTGCGTGAATGGGAGCAGCCATCTTGTTTGTTTACAAAATGCCTCATGGTGCTCCTCTGTCAATCATCGTCTTAAACCCGCCCCATATCAGATAAACAGTTGTGATTGGATCTACAAGTTTATAGTCAATTGGAAATCTGGAAGAGAGGCCAGACCGATATGCAAAAGTGAATGAAACATGAACTTAGCAGATAGGGCTAATGCTAAATAGGTGGTGTACTCTTAATGAGCAGGATCAATTGTTGGAAGTGAGTTTTCCATTGCTCTCCCAGAGTCATGTTTCTCAAATCTGTCTCTCTAATCTATACAATGGACGTGACAAAATCAGTATTATCTATTAGTCAGAAGACACGCAATTATGACGATTATGAGAATAAGACCCAGGTTGAAAAATGTCTGAATTTATTTATCTTCACATTGAATGAATTGACACTGCTTCACTACTGGAGTTAAATGATGGTAGTTGAGGTGCTACAGAGGGCACAAATATCTCAAACACAGATTAATATAACTTTTCAGAGGCTCAGATTTTTTGGACTGCATTTGGTTGTTTGTGTGTTTGCTCATTTGCCTGCTTGCTATATATGTACTGGAGCTGAATAGTCAAAGTCGTTCTCATCAAAATAACAGTCAACAGTTGTCGTAATTCTCATGCAAACCAAGGCTCTCCTCCTGTGTTGTCTGGCTGTGAAATAAGACCCAATTACAGGCGTTCTGTATTCACTCACGCTGTGTTTTCTTTCCCCTCCAAGTAATACTCATTTTGATGTCCTGTCAAGAGAGGTAAACAAAGTATGAATTGACAGGTCAAGGTTCAGACACGCACAGACAGTCAAATAGCCGGCCAGACGCACACACGGACGCATGCTAAACTTTTTCTGACAGCGCGCCGCAGTGCCATCTTACAAAGCATTTACGCTTCCAATTAAGTTTATATCAAGAGGAGTCTTGAGGAAAATGTTTGCCTCTGCATTGAATTAATTGTGCTCAGTCGGTGACAAGGAGCCGGGAAAAAATAGCTCACATCGTTACATTCTGATGAACAAAATAATTGGCTTTGAAAAGGGAGGTAAACAGTGTAACAGCTCCATCTCACAAAAAGCGAGGAAAAGGAAAAAGAAAGCTCCCTGTGAACAGATGCACACACATCTGATGCACTTACCTTGTTAACAACAGTCAGATTAATTGTCACATCACACGGGGACATTTCCATTTCTGTGTGACCGCCACAGGCTCCCACAGAGGCTGAGACAGGATGACCTTTTCAACACAAAGTAACCGGACTCTCCTGGCCACTACACGACCAGGAGAACTGTGGGACCGAGACAGGCTGATTGTGCCGGGTGCCGCACGAGCCTTTTTGATAATTAACTAACATATCTACATGACAGTTAATTTGTTTGCATGCAGCGTTACTGTTCTTCTGTGCCATGCCCTTTCCCTATGGCGTTACTGCATTGCACATTAGAGCATATGTGTGGCTGAAAACACAGGTCGGGACAGGATTGCTTTGGATTTCTAATGTTGGACATATCACTGGACTTTTTCGCAGATGCTAAACCATTTAAGTACTTTGTTCGATCACAGAAGCATGAAATTGGTCCAACTGTGACTGCTGAGACTAAATTGCGTGTGGCTTAAACTATATCAGTTAAGTGGTTTTTAATGTGTTACTTAAAAATCTCTTTACTTGTAGCGTATGTCACTTTGTGCATGGTTGATTCTCACATTTCCACAGAATACTGTATTGATACTCCAAATGCTAAAGGTTTGTTTCAAGTCTTAAAGGCCCATCAATCCTATTTTCTTGATCAGCTTCTTATTATGAGCAATGGGGTCCTGCATGAACATGATATTCTGCCAAAGTTATGTAAGTTTTGCTTATTTCACAAGAGGGCTTATTTAGTCATGGACATTTAATGAGAGATATTTTCATATGAGACATACGAAAGGTTTCAAACCACATTGTCCTCCAACCCATATGAACACAGGTCATTTGCTCCTACCCTCTAATACGACCCACAGGAGCGTTTCCTAATTTAACGCCCCATACTGGTGTACCTGAACCTAACGATTAAATATGTGGTTAACGTTGTGAAATGGTCGTAGTTTGATTTGCTTTAGGCACCAAAAATACTTTGTTATGTTTAGGAAAAGATCCTGGTTTGGGTTAAAATCACTACATTTGTAAAGTATCTTCTGTAGTTCCATATGCAAGTAAATGGAGTAATTATACATGTGATTTGTTACGTAAAGTTAAAATAACTCAACACTGACTTTGAGTTTCAAAGAGAACACGAACACCGGTCTCCTGGGTCAAATTCCTGTTTGTCTGACCCATCCACCACCACTTCCACCCGTCCTACATGGACATTCTTGGTCTTATTACAACGTTACATGACTTCCTGCTTTGCTACCATCGTAATTACTACGGCCACTCGAGGGCGCCGCCTAACAATAAACATAAATATGGCTAAGCTGCTTGTACAAATAACCTGTGAGGTCATAAGATATCTGTACCAAATTGAATATGAAAAAACACAGTATTTTTTGTTACATATATATAGTATTCACTCCAAACAGGTATGTAATATTGGATTCAACTTTTAGATGAGAAAATATGGTAAAAATGTACATATTGATGGACATGATCGCTGCCTCCTCTCCTACTCGCTCTTTTCTGAGTGCCCATAATAGCATAGGAGCTGCGAGGTACGACTGAACACACTGCACAAAGTGAGTGTATGTAATGGCCAGTGCCATTATTTGTCAGCAGTGGATGTGGGAGAAAAATCACCTGGAATTTGTCCTCAGGATTTTCAAGGCCATTTATAAAATGTACAGAGAATAATTTTGTATTCAAAACCTGTATGTTTCTAATTTCTGTCTGTCTGGCAAGTGTGGAAAAAACACCTGGGATGTCTTTGATTTTGATATATTAAAGACCTCTGCATAACTCTTTGTCACCTCTGATGCCTCTGTGTTGCTGAAAGTGAAAAATGTACTCGGCTGAAAATAGGAGTTAGGAATTGTGCCCCAGTCGTCAGAGTTAAAGGAAAATATGAATGCCTGTCCATCATTTCACTGTGAAACTACACTGGCTGTTTAAGCCACAGGGCTCCTGTCACACATTTGATGAAATATACTGTACAAATGATGGTGTATTATATTGTATCACTAACTACTGTGGGTACACACCTGATATGGCATCAAGCTACATCTGTATCACAAAGCTTTAATTCATATTAAATGTGAAGGTGGTGTATTATTCGGCACATGTGGCTATGCGAGAGGAAGCAGAAGTGAGCCGGGATCCGGGTTAGGCTAAAAGCGGCCTGCTGTACCTAGTGTCTTTCTCGCCAACGCCCATTCTCTCGTCAACAAGCTGGACGACGTGAGACTGCGGATTATCAACAATGAAGACCTGACTGCACGAAAACATCCCCGACTTAGCCACGGAGCTAGCAGCCCGCATCCACTGCACACCTGCCGACTCTGCAGTGCATCGGCGTCTGTGCCTCCTCTCTGCCGGGCTTTTGGATCTCTGTGCGCTCTGCTGAGCGAGTAATCTCCGCCGGGATGGAGCTAGACTCTCCAGGGACCCGTCTATTGCAACAAAGTTCATAGACGTCTTTGACTTAATGTCAAAACTGTTACTTCTTTACCAGGGTTCCTACAGTGCAAGGCAAGTTAGATTTAAAACCAATTTTACAACCAAAATTGAGAATAAAAAAAACATGAACTATCAGTTACTTAGGGTTAGGGACAGTTTCACCCAAATGTTTATTGTAACATAATTATATAATGTGGTGGAGACGAGGGTAGAACAGAACTGGGAAATACCTGCTGTTTGTTGGCGAGTTTTCTTGGTGATTTTGTGTTTCTCACTTTCCATGTGGGATTCCATCGCCTTGTTTCCCATCATGCCAAGTTTGAATAACTTATTGCATAAAATACAGACGGCCTTGTATGCATTGCCTTGTACTGGTTTGATTTAAGACATTTCAATAGCAATTCATTATTTTAGAATAATGAATTCAATGCCTTGTAAGACTTTTTAAGGATCCGCGAAAACCCTGTTTACATTTTGTTGATAATGTTCATTTTACAAAGCATTTACTTTGACTGCGAAATATTTTTGGCTGACCAATTTCATGTGGCTCACAGCAGTTTGTTAGCTAAAAGCTACCCGAGTCATCACTGTGTCAGCTGATTAGCACACAATCTAACATGTGCAGTTTATACTAGTAAAATATTAACAACAGCCTGATGGCTAATTAACGAGCTTGCAAAAACAAAGGTCTGCTGTTTGTTCAATTTTGTTTTCTCAAGCTGCTGTTGACGTTGATGACTGAAGGCTAAAAAAACAACACAAGACAGGACAGTGTGGTATATAATCTAAATCTGGAAACAAAATACTTCATTAGACTGGTTACTATTAATTTCATAGCTGAGTGGAGCTTCACTGAAGCCAGTTATGTTTTCGAGGAATCCATTTTAAGTACATCTTTCTTGCTTAGTATCTATATGCTGTACAATTTACCAGACATTGCTATTGGGTGTTTGTTTTTGTGCTTGGTGGCCTCACAACTCATTCTTGACTTTGTCCTTGTAATCAACACTTTACATTTAAAAGCCTTGCTCAATTTAAAATTGCTAATCAATAGTTTTGTATTTTCTTCCTTATTCTGCCAGGTTCCACTCATCATACTTCTTATTCAATACCAGGTATAAAATGCTGAAAAGTACTGAAAAAAAAAAAAAAAATCATAATAGCCTATAGCCTACTGCTGTGGATGTTTGCCACCTACACACGATGCACAATACAGAGAGTAATTTATTGTATTTATATTGTTTTTTTCTTTAATGTTACACTATATTAATTCCATATATTTACAGTATATGACTGTATTGTTGAGGCAAAGCATGCACAATGTATAACAATTTGTATGCACATCTATTAGCAAAACAAGCCCTAAGGTAGAGAGCCATAATGAGGTTGTTCTTTAGACTCAGTAAATCAAGGTGAAATGTAAGGGTACGCTACTCAATTATGCAAACCTGTTATACATGACGCTAATGAAGCCTTTCTCACTCATAGGATTGTACTAGCTGTGATTTTTAAGTTGTTACATGGCTTCAGATACTGAAGTTTTAACACATCTATCTACTTTTTTATACTGTATGTTTTTGATGTGTTGGCTTTTTCTTGAAACCCTTAAAGTTGAGTAAATGTTAATTTTGGAACAGCTTAGCAAAAAGACCTAACAATGTGATCTCATGGGAAAGCGTATAAATAGCAGCCTACGCCACCTTTTGCTGTGTTTCCCATATCATGTAATGCATTTCAAGCATATAGTCAATTTACACTCATTCTCATTCACAACTCATACGGACACATGGATGCTTTCAGGACCTTGACGTCACTTTTGCGTGCCAAACTATGATGTTTCACTACAGTCGCAGTTTAGGCAACAAAATTAGGTTGTAAATTTAGGAAAAATATTGTGGTTTGGATTAAAATGACTTACATACATAAATATGTAATCAATGTAATCAACGTAAATAACCAAAATCAGCGGTTAGGTTAACATAAATGTCAGTCTCCTGGGTCAAAGTCCTCTGTTGATCCCATCCACCAGCTCTCCCACCCGCCATAAACAAGCTTCTCTGTCTTTATACTACATCTCCTCAGAAAGCCTTGAAAGCCCGGTGCAAATACATGGCGTAAAATGACACGTGAAAAGTGAAAAAAGTGAAATGACTTTGAACTGGCATGTTATTCATATGCCATTTCGTGATACCAGGCTGGAACTGAAGATCATGTCGGGCATTTAAATGATGGACTACTACAAAACGGGTGAATGCGGTGAGTGTGTTTGCGTGTGTGTCCAGGCTCATCTCCAAGCAAGGCTACCTGTTCTCTTGCTTTAGCCAAACTGGAAGGTTTTTAGGTTTCACTTTGCAGGCACAGGTGCTTCTGGAAGGAGGGCTCCCAGCGGTCGTGGCAGAAGCCGTGTACATCCTTCTTAATCAGATTCTGCAGAAGGTGATAGTGAAAAGAGGCCAGTAGTACTTTGGCAGCAAAGTTTTTTCTTACACACATTTTCCTGAAAGCAGAGGGCAAGAAAGAGTCTACAGAGCTTGCCTGCCATTGTTCCTTCCCATTGAACCTTGCAGTGGTAGAGAATGGATTTTTCTCGTGCCTTTGGCACGTGAGGCTTGCAGCTAGCTGACGAGCTTCCAGCCTCAGCTGTGTGCCACAAACCTCTTGGCTCTAAACTGCACTGCTCATAGTGCTGCTGCAAGGCCACTTGGACTTGCAGGATCAGGTTGTACTGACATGATTTAAATTTCACAGCCCATAGACTTCCGAGATACTATCCTGCAATATCACAGCCTCCATAAAAAGTATGTATAGGGCCAATACTTTTGGTCTGATATTACAGACAGGCCAAAAAGCTTGAAATAAGCCTGCCAGTAATTTGGAGGACAGGAGCACTTTTAGATAGAATCAGTTGGAAAGAAAAAACTTTCTGAAAACTATAATGTTTGGATAGATTATTGAAATGGTTAGGAATAGAAAATAAACTAGCTAAATTCCAGAAACGATGGGGTAAAATTATGGTTAATTGACTGAATGAGCCATTATTAGTTCCTGAATAGAGAATTAATAATAGCTTGAATTAAGCAGCAACTTCTGGGCCTGAAAAAAGAAGCCAACATGGAAGTGGAAAAAACTGCTGTTCCTCCAAGGGCCACTTGAGGCTGGCTCCAAAAGTGAGTCAATCCCCATAGATCCCCATGTTAAAATGCCCAACATACTTGTAGAAACAAACATGT
>JAOVVB010278977.1:0-17497 GCA_028570985.1 Heterobranchus longifilis | reverse complement strand
CCCCCCCCCCCCCTCCTGAAAAAGCCCACTCTGCTCTGATTGGTCAGTGTTTCTGGGTCTTCTGCATCTGCGCTCTCAGTGTCTCTGCACCATCAACGACACTGTAGCTGCACTTTCTGCCTGTATATACTGAAGTTGTGACATCACAACCTTACAGACGTTGTGACGGCTCGTTTAAAGACACAGTTTCTGAATACGGGCTGCGTGCATTTCTTCGTGGATTGAGCGTTTTGATACTTTAAATCTGGTTTGGTTTTCAGTTGTGACCCAGTCCAGCTCTTTCTTTAAAATCTTTAAAAACATTTAATAAATTTTTTTTTTTTAACACAGTTTTATCTCACGTAAAGTGTAACAGTTCATTGCATTTGCTATTAATTTGATTACATTATGATATTTTACATATGATTGTTGTATAGATATAGATAGACAATATTGATTGTTTCAGCGGTCTTTGTATCTGCTGTTGATTGGCAGATACAAATACATCAGCAACACATTTTATAATTTATATATTAAAGTAATTTTTAAGCAAAAATTCCCACAATGAGACAAAAGTGTCTCTTTGATGGTTTCCGTAGTTTTCTGTGATATTAATCTGAATATCCTTGGTCAGCCAAAACAAACTGTATAAAAATGTCAACTTGACATTTGACACTATTTTCTGGAACATTTTGGATCAAATGATTAACTGATATGAAGAAAATAATCAGCACATGTGATCGATCAGTTAATGCAGGAAGCTCTGCTCCAAGTTTGACTTGTTTATTAAAAGTTACAGCTCAATTCAAAGAAAAAGAACAAAAGCTAAATCTGATTTAAAGATATTATTATTGATTTGATAATGCTGAGGTATCCTGCACAAGTTTCTGTGTTTGTCTGTTGTGTTCGCTGCTTCAGTGAAATACAAAGAAACAAAACGTCGCCTCCCACAGATTAATTGTCCTCTTATTTATTGTTGGTAAAATGGTGTTTAATTTCTTTGATCCTTGATAACATTCAAGATGTGGAGCTGTGTGTGCTGCTGCTTTATTATATCTCAGATGAAAAAGGAGTATTCATCATTTCTGTAAAGTTGTTAAAATGTATAAATGAGGACAAACAAAAAGACCTGCAGCAGCAGGAAACTCGAGGTGTAATTTATATTCATTGAAAAGCCTGAATATTTAAAAGTATCCATGTTTCAGTGGCTGAACTTATTTATCTCTGCCAGCATCCTCTTTCCGTCTCCTGTCATGCGTGCAGAAGTGGACAAAGACGTTGGGATTGTTCAGCTCCTCGCCGAGCTGCATCGTAGACAATCCCGGAAACCAAAATAAATTCCTTTCATTATCTCCCCTCTGCTCCTTTCTTCTCCCAGCCCCGGTCACTGGACATAAAGAGCGGCTCCGTGCACTTGGCAGGGCCGCCGGTGTTAAATTACCTGGGACCTGTGCCTCCCTCAGCATTCCTCAGTAATTAAGAATATCTGCAGGGTCCACAGCAACCGCCCGGCCACACCACCAAAACACAAAAAAACCCCGTCTATTTCAGCATAGTGTGATGTCATCAGAGTCAGAGCTGCTGCCTGCTGATCTCCGGGTTTTTTTCTTTTTTCTTTTTGTAGTAGAAGTAGAAAAGCTGGTATCACCACCCCCCCCCCCCCCCCCCCCCCCCAGGCTATGGAGGACAGATCCTGCCAAAAAAAAAGAGTGAGAAAAAAAACCCATAAATAAATAAATTAGGCAATAAATGAAATTTATTTATTGGTTTATTTAAAACAGGGACAGTGTACAATAAATATATTGCAGTAGATATAGCACAATGATAATTTCCATCTGTTGTCCCTGGATATAATGCACGTATAACAATATAATAATAATAATAATAATAATAACAACAACAACAATGATAATTCCTCATAAATATCTAAATTAATATGTCAATAAATGTACCCAAAAAATGTTTAAATAAATGTAGGCATTAATTAATTGATAAAAGATGACATAAATAAATATTTTGGTTTTAATTTCCTTCTTTAATTATTTACCTTTGTATTAATCCCCCTATTTATTTACTTTCCTATTTAGGTGTCCCATTTATTTATTTATTTTTACATTATTTTATTTTTTTCATATATTTATTTTCTGTATTATTTCCCCTTTGTATTGTTCCCCCTATTTATTTATTTATTTATTTATAACTTATTTTCTTTATATATTTCTTTATGCATTATTCTTCATTGTGTAAATGAGGGGGCGTGAGTCATTGGGTCAGCTTTTCTCCTATTGGACAACATCGATCGATTATTGATGCCAAAGATGAAGAAATGCAAAAAAGAAAATAATACAGAAAATAAAAAAAGAAAGAAATGTATAAAAATAATAATAAACAGGACAATTAAATAGAAAAGGTAAATAAATAAAGAAGGGAATTAAAACAGAAATATCACATTATGTCATATTTTATCAATTAATTAATGCCTGTATTTATTTTTAATAATATTTTTGGCGCATTTAATGGCATATTAATTAATTTACGGAGTAATTTATTGATGTATTATTTTGTGGCAGGCTCTGTCCTCCATACGTTCCCTCAGTCGCTGCGAGACAGAGAAAAGTGAGAGATTGTGTCAGGGTGCAGAAGATGGCTCACAAGTGAAGTCATATGGGCCATGCTGACATAAGGGGGAATTAGAAAGGAGGAGGAAAAAAAAAAAAAAAAGGGTCATGTGTCCACCAATCAACATGTGCCGGAGCGGCTCTCGGCACAAATGGAGTTGTGGCAGATGTTGTCTGAATAATGAGCGGGGGCGGGGCATGCAGCCCTCTGCCAGGAGGCTGTCTGTCAGTGCGAGGGAGCGATGCAGGAGAAAGGGCAGGCTGCTTTTTTTGTTTATCCAGGAGAGTACCAGCTCTCCTCCCTGCTGCCCACAGTTGTTTGTAGAGTCTGTTGGATATTTTCTACTTTTGCACTGAAGACTTTCCTTTAACTGGATGCTGCGAGGATTTCAGGGAAAAAGAAGCACTTTGGACCAGAGGATTAAGTTTTGGCAGTTGCACGGAGAAGAGCCATGAGGAATATTGTTTTGGAGATAGGTGACTGTATTGAAAGACTGGATTTTTATTCCTAATACGGAGTATGACGCTGCTATACAGTCCGAGCATTTGTTGTTTTTTTATATTGTTTGACATTGGAGCTGCAACGATTATTCAACTGACAGAAAAATAATTGCCAACTATTTTGATAATCGATTAATCGTTAAGTAATTTTTCATGCAAAAATGTCAGAAAATGCTGTTTTCAGCCTCTCAGATATGGAGATGTCCTGCTTTTCTCTGAGTTATATCTTATTAAACTGAATATCTTTGACAAAACAAAACATTTAAAGACATCACGTTGGACTCTGAGGAGCTGGGATGGACAGTTTTCACTGTTTTCTGACATTTTATAGACCAAACGATTAATTGTGTGAAAAGAACTATATCATTATCGATTAATCGATAATGCCCTATTGGACACATTTGTTCATTCTTTATTATTATTATTATTCATTTTAAAAATCTAGATCAACTTAATTGTGTCCATAATTTTTAAAAGAAAATCTCCGTGAGCAATTGTAGATTTTACTTTGAAAAATAAGTTGTATTTATTTGTTGACTTCTCATTTAAGAGAAGAAGAAAAAGTATTGTTTTGCACACAGTTGTTTCTCATGTAAATTAGTAACATTTTAAATCACTCGCTGTGCACTAAAGCAACGTTTTACCTCAAAAGGATTTCACTCCATCCTTGATCTTTTGTTTGTGGTGAGTGGTGACGATTGTTTTATCATGGGCAAACCGCTGAGCAGACCAGATTGCCTCAGACAAAACCCTTCCTGTGTGGGGAAGGGGGAGGAGGAGGACCTGAACATTGACGACTGCTACGTGCCCCAGAGGTCCATTTATGACACCGTGCGGCTCAACGAGCAGATAGACTCGGGCTCTAAAGGCAGCCTCTCCTCCCGGCACTTCACCGGCACCTTGCCTTACACGCACCGCACGCTGGACCTCAGCAGCCTGTGTGGGAACGGAGCTCTCTCTGCTTCCAGTTCCTTCGAACTCCGAACCCGCAAACCCGCCATGCTGGACGAACGCGCCGTCTTCGACGGACTTAAACTCAACGGACGCATAATCAGGGCGACGGACACGGTGCTGCCTGTGAAGTCACGTCTCCAGGGAGGAGAGAAGAAGGACCATCCGCATCATCGCCGTTCGTGGAGGACTTTTGCGCCAACAAATTTGGGCGAGTACGCGAGCCGCAGTGGGACCTTGTGCTCCGGGAGCGTGGAGAGACCGATCAATGGCAGGAGAGGGCAGAGTATGACCAGCTCCCTGACATCGGAAGAGGACTCGGGTCTGTACAGCCCGACCGTGGAAAGGGAGCGACATGCTCACAGATCCCACAAAAGATCAGGTCCCGGTACGAGGAGCCTCTCGTCCTCGGAGGCGATGCACATGTCCGGGGACCTGAGAACGGGCCGGTCGCTCAGCTCAGGCCAGGAGGAGTTCCCGTTCTCCCCTGCGAGGGACAGCCGGTCTCTGTACCACAGCAGCAGCCTGGTCCAGGAGCTGCGGAAAACAGAGTCTGGTGTGGTGGATGTAAACGGAAAGGATACCCTCAGCAACGGAGACTACAAACACTCCACGGGGAGGTTATCCTCGGGGTCCAGGACGCAGAACGAAAGCTCCGGGTGGCGGTCCAGGACTTTGACAGACTACGATGAGCTGTCCACCGCTGAGCTGTTAGAGGATGTGTCATCGTCTCCGGACGACTGCGAGCTGGTCAGCGTGGTGGTGACGCAGCCGCAGACGTACGGAAACTGTGTACCCACAGAATCCTGCAGAGTGCAACAAGGAGCGTCCCGGTACAACATGGAGGACCTGGAGGAGTTTCTGCAGTCAGTGGAGGCCTGTCTGCCCAAAAGTTTGCAGACGTTCCAGCACGTAGGAGAGCAGGAGATAGAGGCCTTACTGAACGCCATCGCTGCATGTCCTGAAATGGACCCCGTGGGCTATTTCTCCCCACAGGTGCCTAAAAATAGACTCTTCCTTCATTTCCCAGTTTTGTTCATCAGCTGGTGCACAGCAGCTTTCACCGGATCACTCGACTCTTTAGATGAGTTTTTCCCGGCATGGACGGATTACTGAACGGGCCTACCGGGGACAGGACCAGGGGCCCAGGGGGTCAGGGGCCCTGACTCACAAATTGTTACTGAGAAAAAAACACAAAACAAACACAGAGATGCTAAATGACCACAAAAATACACATAGGCTACAAACGACATAAAATAACTACAAAGACACACAAAACAACCACGAAATGACCACAAAGAGATGCAAAACATAAAAAAAACACACAAAATGACCACAGAGACCCAAAGTTACTACAAAGAGACAGAAAATCACTAAAAACAGATGCAAAACAAAAAAGAAAAATGCTAAATTACTACAAAGACGCACAAAAACCAGAAAACGACCACAAAGGGATTAGAGCTGTAAATCACAAGTTTCATCACGATACAAAATTATATTGATTCTTTGCACAACGATACAATATTTGCTGATATCACAAAGTCTGCCACCATATGATTTCGATTTGATTAAATTTATCCATTTAACACAATCAGTTACATTTATATCTTCTCACAAAAAACAACTAAAATATGATTTATTACTGAGCTCGTCCACACATTTAAATGAGAATCTATTCTTTTAAATGAAAAGAATAAATATAAAATACAGTAAAGGTGCATCTTAAAGATGAAGATGTGTATCGATATTTTCACTTTGCATCGATGGTATTGGATTGTCGATCATTGAATTGATATATCGATCAGATCGATGTATCATTATGCCCTTAAAAGGGATGCAAAATGACTCAAAGTAGATTCTTTAATACTCTTTTTGTTGTGGGTGTCTGTGGGGGGCCTCTGACCCATCTGTGCCCAGGGCCCCGTTGTCTCATAATCCGTCCATGATTGCTGGTTGCTGGCTCGGTGTTTTTCTCAGAGATGCTCCGACTGTGAAATTCTTGGTCGATACTGATGTTTAAAAAACAATTTGGCCGACAGACAACAGCCGGTGTTGTTGATTTTGTTTTTGTTATTTATTCTTCTTCCTTTTATTCTTCATTATAATATAATAACTGTGCTGTTTTAAAGTCATTCAGCCCATCATTACACTAGTTTTAAATGAGCACAAATTCAATCATACAAATGAAACAACCTTTAATGTAACTTTTCACATGAAAAAGTTTTTGTATTTTTTTAAATAACTGTTTCAGAAGCATTTTCAGTCTGATACACGTCGACCTGCTCGATGCAAAAACTGAATTAATGATGCAAACATCACCTCTTTGTTTTTCATATGGAATATAACTTTATATATATATATATATATATATATATACATATATATATATATATATGTATATATATAACCCTAACTTACAGTAGGTTTGGACAATGGGCCTCTTTAGAAAACTGAGTTAAAGACACAACATTTAGCCGGCGCAAAATTGATGCGACACGACAGATAAACATCGGCCACATGCCATCTGTAAATGTCATCTCACTTCCTGATCGGCCGACGGCGGTCAAAGAGACGAATATCAGCTGATTAATCTGTGAATCCTGAGTTTCTCTTGTATGTGATTATATGCTGAGTGACAGTGTGTGTGTGTGTGTGTGTGTGTGTGTGTGTGTGTGAGATGGTGCACAGCTGTGCTTTAATTGTCTTTTATCAAAGCTGCTGACTGGTCAGAGAGTTGTTCATGTCAGCTGGATTTTTAACACCAAATCGTGTCTCTGGATTCTGAATCATTTTAGACTTTTTTTCCCTATAAAATCTAGATCTAAATCATCTTATTTTATTTATTTTTACTTTTACCTTGTTTATATGTTTCATTTGTGTAAATCTCAGTAATTATTTTTAGAAGACAGAGAGCATTACTGTAATTAAACTCAATGACTCAAATACTTAAAGGAATACTTCACCCCAAAAATGATAATTTCTGTATCAGTTACTCACCTCATGTTACCTTGAATTCATGAAGAAAACTTTGTTGGAGAATCCAGAAACTGAGAAAAGTCTTGATGAATTGAAGTAATAGGGGGCAGCGTTTAACAACAGCAAAACTTTATCAGAACATCAGTTCACAAACTCACACAACTTGAGCTGTAAAAAAATCTTATTTAAAACACTTCTGCACAAACAGTCTCACACTTGCATAGATGCAACTCGTCTGACGAGAACACAGCGAGTAGTGGGACTGTTTATGAGGAAGAGTTTTAAATAGTACGATTTTAGCAAAAATGATTTGGAAGTACTGAGCATGAAACTTGCATAAATGAGAGTTGATTTTTCTCAGATTTTTGGATTCTTCGTTCACTGCGGAGACACGCAACAAAAACAACGTTTTCTTCACAAATTCCAGGTAACAAGGAGTGAGTCATTGATTTACAAATGATCATTTTGGGGGTGAAGTATTCCTTTAATGTGGTCTAGTTCCTGTAATAAATCGAATGCATCGTGAAATCTTTCCCATCAGAACCAGTCGCTTTAATGAACCTCCAATAAAACGTACAACCTTGTAATTTAAAGCACTTTTATAATCTTCTATTTGTCTTCAGGCTTTCCAGAAGGAGGACATTGATCCTCTGCAGACGCAGCTTCAAGACATCAGCTCCCTCGGACACGGTCTGATCCAAAACGCCGCCAAAGGCACCAGCACCAAGAAACTGGAGGACGACCTGGACCAGGTCAACACAAAGTGGAATACCCTCAATAAAAAGGTTTGTTTTATACGACCGGTCTGACCGGCTGCTCATTATCAGTGCAACTATAAAGAGATATTGTCAGTGTAATGAGTCATCCGTTACTTATTGTTAGTTCTCCTTTGATGAGTTTCTGGGCGCAGTTTAAAACAGGTGACATGTATGTTTACAATGTGGTCTGCAGATTGCTGAGCGTTCAGCCCAGCTGCACGAAGCCCTGTTGCATTGTGGGAGGTTCCAGGACGCTCTGGAGTCGCTGCTCAGCTGGTTGACTGACACGGAGGAGCTCGTGGCCAATCAGAAGCCTCCGTCTGCAGAGTTCAAAGTGGTCAAGGCCCAGATCCAGGAGCAGAAAGTACGCTCGTCCTCACGTGGTGCAAACACTCGAAAGTCCACACAGCATGATGACTTTCCCATTCATCTTTTTTAATTGACAGCCATTGTTAAACATGAGTGTGGTACATAAAGCTGTTAGTTTAAGGAACACTTAATTTGTTAGATTTACTGTTTTTCACCAGCCAGCAGTGCTTGCGGTCGCAGCGCGTTAAAGGCGCCCAGTAACTCTTGTTCTTTGTGTCCTCTGACAGCTCTTACAGAGACTGCTGGACGACAGAAAGCCGACAGTGGAGCTGATAAAGAAAGAGGGGGAGAAGGTTGCAGAACTGGCAGAGTCTGTGGATAAAGAGAAGGTTGCAAAAGAGATTGAGTGCCTCGGGCAGAGGTGGGACGCTCTGCTCAGGAAGGCTGAAAACAGGTCTGTATAAAACACCCGCAACCTTAAACCTCCTTCTGAATGTGTCCTTCAAAGTTCAGTGTTTCTTTTAGATTCAAACGTTGTGATTTTTACCTGTGATTGAATTTGTGTTTTTGCCTGGATCTGGATCTGAGGATATTCAAAACTTACAAAGAATGTCATACTCCTAAATTCATCTTTAAATCAGGGTTCCTACACAGGACGGAGTCTGGGACCTGATTTTAGTCATTTCCAGGTCTGGATACGTTTGGAAAAAAGAAAAGACAGAATGGAAAAGTATTTGGGTTTCCAGACTATTGCCCCTATTCTGTTTTCTAAAATATCTAATTATGAATTTCTAAAAATACAAGCAGAGTGTTTTCATGGAGCCAAAAGTTGGAATATAAAAAGAATATTTAGAGAAAAAGTTTGAATATTTTCAGAAAAAACTTTTTATATGCAGCAGCAGTTAGTTTGTGTGGACTGATCGGACACAACGGGTAAATACAAGTTTTCCGATGGCTGGTTTAATAATCCCAAATATAAAGACTGGTTTCCAAAAGGAAAGCTAGACTCAAAGTTTTTATAAAATCCTTCGACATCTCCGACACGGAGGCCGACATATGCAAGAACAAAAGCATGTTGTAATCTACAGAGAAGTCTGAAATCTGAAATAGAAAATGTGTAGGAAACCTGTTAAAGGAATAGTTCAGCATTTTAGGAAATGTACTATCTGCTTTCTTGCCAAGAATTAGACAAGATCGATATCACTCTGTTTGTACTGTAAATATGCAGCTAGCTGATTAGCTTAGCTTAGCACAAATCCTGTAGACAGGTAACAACATCCGTGTACCTGCAGGAGATATAACACGCTAACTGTACCTGCAGGAGATGTAACACGCTAACTGTAACTGCAGGAGATATAACACGCTAACTGTACCTGCAGGAGGTTTAGATGTGCTCATGTGCAGATTCTATTAGTTTTGGAGTAAGAAAGCAAATAAAGTGTATTTCCAGAAATGTTGAACTATTCTTTAAATGTTGGTAATATGTTGTAATAATTTGTGTAATTTTGTGTTTGTGCCTGAGTTTGGATGAATTCAGATAAATTCATATAGAGACAGTGATGGAGGGTTTCTTTTAAAACATATTCCACTACAGATTACTGAATACATGCACTGAAATGTAATGTATTCCATTAGATTAGGTAACATATTCTAAATACTTTGGATTACATTTGGAATACTTCAAAATGATCTTGCTGATCTCATCTGACTCTTATATTTCCACACACACATTCCTGATAGAGTCGTGGCTGTGTGTCTCCTCTCACACTGTCGTGTGGCAGGTGCACCGTGCGCACAAATTGTTGCACTTTTGAAAAAAAAAATAAGTTTATGAGAAATGTCTGCGAGGAAATGAAAGAAAAACAAAATAGAAGAGCAGTCGGAGAGCGCAGACCTCCACCGAGACCTGAATCACAACGTTAATGATGCAAAACATCATTTCAATTATTCTGAAAATCAGACCAGTAGTTTCTCTGTAATCCTGCTGACTGACAAACAAACAAACAAACAAACAAACAAAAAACATGGTGGAGGTAATAAAGTAATCCCTTCAAGTAATCTAATTTTAAAGACAGAATACCACCAATTTAAACTGTAACTGACAGAATACATTTGCACTATTGAAACTGGTGCATTTGTTATTATTATTTTTCTCATAAATTAATCACATTTTTGAGGGCTTAGCATGTTCGAAAACTCACCAAACTTGGCAGATGCATCACCCCCTAAAAACCTAAACAATCCAGAGGTTTGACCGACAGCTACGAAATCTGGCACACGTGTTAAACATGGAGACGTACAGAAAAAACAAACAGGAAGTCAGCCATCTTGAATTTTCTGTGCAATCAATTTTCATTTCATTTTTTCATTATTTCCAGGCAGTCAAACATTATTTATATTTATATTGTTCCTGTATGTAACGTTGACTGCGTCAGGCACAAGCAGCTGGAGAGCATCTTAGTGGTGACTCAGCAGTTCCACGAGACCCTGGAGCCGCTGAGCGAGTGGCTCGCCGCGACGGAGAAACACCTCGCCAACTCCGAGCCCATCGGCACAGAGACGTCGAAACTGGAAGATCAGATCTCTCAGCATAAGGTAAGAACCATCATTTCACATCAGTGCCGTGTGTTTTTATCAGTTTAGTTTCATTCGTTTCGCTCGTTACTTTAAGTTTCTCATTATTTCCCATTCCATTTTTCATTAAATTTCTGTTGTTTTATGTTGTGTTTTTCCGTTTGTGTGATGTTTCCTTGGTTTTGTTTCCCATCCCCTGTGGTCAGGCCTTAGAGGAGGAGATTATGAATCACAGTAAAGACCTGTTACAGGCCGTCAGTCTGGGCCAGATGCTCAAAACTGTGAGCTCCGTGGACGAAAAGGAGTTTGTTCAGTCCAAACTGGACGGCGTGCAGGCGGCTTACATCGAGCTGCAGGAGCGCTGCCGGAGGAGAGCCGAGATGCTGCAGCAGGCTCGAGCTAACGCGCAGCTGTTCGGAGAGGACGAGGTGGCGCTCATGAACTGGCTGAACGAGGTTCACGCGCGGCTGAGCGAAGTGTCCGCAGAGGACTACAGAGTAGAGGTTCTTGAAAAGCAGCTGGCAGAACAACGGGTACACGCTCCTCCTCAGGCCACGCATTCTGTTCTCCTTTCATTTCAGTTGCATCACTCGTGTTTCACTTCTGATCCGTGTGCCGTGTTTTCAGCGGAACATTTTTCCGTCTCGCTGACTTTCTGAGGTTGTTTTTCACGTTTCAGGCGCTGCAGAGTGACATCGAGTTCAGGAAGAAGAATGTCGACCAAGCCGTCTGTAACGGCATGGAGCTTCTGAAACAAACAACAGGCATGTCTGACTTTACGACTTTCCTCACAATTCTGCCTCTGTCCTGTAATACACATCATAAGATTTCTCTTATTTAGGGAGCAGCAGACAAAAGACTTTTTCAGAATTGTAAATTACAAAATTTGTTGAAATCTAATTTTCAGAAAGCACCAGCACTGGTTTCCCATTTACCAGCTGATTTGAAGAAACAGTTTGTCATTTTGGAGAATGCAGTTGTTCACCTTCTTGCAGAGTTCGATGAGAAGATGTCAGAATAGATATAGAATAGAATAGAATAGAATAGATCAGAATCAGAATCATTTTATGATAACAGTCTCGTTGAAAAACACTCAGACACTCAAAAAACAAATAGTCTGGCACATTACCCCTGTAAATCAACAGTGTGTCGTCTTTTCACTTTTTTTAATGGAATACACAAATAAGATATAACGAGTTGCTGGTCGGCATATTTTGTTACTATTGGACAAAGCCAGGCTGGCTGTTTCCCCTTTTCCAGTCTTTATTCTTGTTTTAGTCAGTTAGTCATTTTTTATGCTTCTTTCTTGCTGAATGACTTATTTGCAAGAACTGTATGAGCACGTCTCTGGTCAACACAAGATTTAAAGGCACACTGTTGTGTTTATTCACACAACATTCAAACTTGGCCCCTCCTCCTCGGCTCAATGAAAGTGAAATCAAACCTCAGATTTACTCTCGTTTTGGAACGAGCTTTGTCCGCTTGACGTTTCGACTCACTATATTTGCGCCTTTTTTCTGCTGTCTGCTATTTTTGTAGCTTTGTGCCCAAAGGGTGACGCCCAGAAACGTCCCTGACACAGCAAAAAAAAAAAAAAAAATTACAGGCAGAGGGCGGAGTCTCTGCAGATACACTGACACACACTTCTCATGGCTCATACGTGGTGATTGAGAGGGATTACTTTTATACATTGTTTTTTTAGGATACTCCTGCACATTGTAAAGTGCTGCTTTTGCATCTTTGTGGAGAAACTGGAGAAACGAGTGTTAGTGGACTAAGAATGTCTTTAATCGAGGACAGACCTACTTTATGCTAAGCTAAGCTAACAGCTGCTGGCTCCAGCGTATGAAGGGCTCATTTGCAAAAACTCTGTTTTTATTTTCCTAAATCATGTTTTTGGGAATATAAATCAAACTTGCATTGGGTTGTTTTGATAAGATATCCTTTGTTTTCTTCTTCATAAATCATTTTTTATTATCGTGCACTCAAAGCGAAACAATCAAACTTGTGTTGTTTTTTTTCATTTTGAGAATGTTTTATCTGTTTTTGCAAATTAACTTTTCATATACTTTCCATTCAGATGTGTGAGTATCAATCTTCTCATTTAATGCTCCACAAGGAAGTGAATACGAGTATTTCCCAAATTGTCAAAGTGTTTCTTATTATTTTGACCTGTGGGACTCCATTTTGTTTTTAAAACGTCACAGAGAGAATAGCAGGAATATGAAAACTTGAATGAATATATAATAATTTCCTCTGTTTATAGGTGAGGAGGTGGTTGTTATTCAAGGCAAACTGGACGGAATAAAAACAAAGTACGCTGAGATCAACTCTTTGAGTGACGGCGTTTTGAAGACGTTGGAGCGAGTCTCGAGTCTCTCTGCGAAGCTGCAGCGTACGCACCAGGACCTGAACTCCTGGCTGCACAGAGTGGAGGCGGAGGTCAGCGCGTTCTCTGAGCAGGAGCCGACGGGCGAGCAGCTCCTTCATGCACAAAGCAGGCAGAAGGTAAGAGTTTCTACGATGAAAGTTCGAGAACGAAATCAAAAACCAAATGTAGTCTTTAACATAAAATGCCTGTTTACAAAAACACGTGTGTGTGTTCATTGCGGCGGTGTTTTCTGTGTGTGTGTTCATTGCGGCGGTGTTTTCTGTGTGTGGGGTCCAGGCCTTGTTGATGGAGAGCAAAGAGCAGAAAGCTGCGATGGATAAGCTGAACGAGCTGAGCGGTTCTCTCCTGGACCTGATCCCGTGGCACACTCGCGAGGGTCTGGACAGGCTGGTGACGGAGGACAACGAGCGGTACCGAGCCGTCTGCGACACCGTCACCCAGCAGGTCGACCAGATCAACGCTGATATTCTCAAGTCACAGCAGGTAAACCACAGGAAATCACCAACACCTTTTGGATTTTTTTTGCATTTCTGTTTTTTCTTTTATCTCTGCCAGCCGTCAGGACATCATGCGTTCTGTCCACAGCTTAGTCTCTCTCGCTGTCTCTACCTGATCCGTACCAGAAGCACGATCCGTTCTACACATGCACAAAAGTCAGCGCATACATAGAATACGACCGATCCTTACTGAGCATGTGTCATTAGGTTTTTTCATCATCAGCTCCAGAAAAAACTGTTTAATTCAGAAAGTTTGGACTTTTTAAAACAAGTTTTGACGTCTTCTGGATGCGGTCTGGTGAGGGACATAATACGAGTATATGTGACTTATACACACACATTTATAAGCAGATATATATGAAACATACACAAAACATAACACATCCCTTAGCTAACTGGCTAACAGCTAGCCGTTAGCTACAACACAACGTTAACTGGTTAGTTAGCATGAGAAAAACACTAGGCTAGTCTAGGCTACCACGAACTAACGCCAGCGTTAGCTGTCTGTTTACACTCTCAAAACAAACAGATGTGAAATAATTACACCTAAAGTTCAGAATTTACATTTTAGTCCAGCACAAAGGCGCTCATACAACATTTATGGACGCTAACGGCCTTAAAACAACAGAAAGATGTTATAGACGATCTTTGATGTGACATCCGTCAAATGTACTCACATGTGGTACAAATCAGGCAGGAATAAGTTTGCCCATGTGGAGGAAGGATCGGGTAACGTCAAGCAGAGCTAGCGCTAGCAGGCAAATAATTTCAAGCTATTAGCATCTTTAATCTTGACTAAATAGACAAAGAGCTAACCATTTAAAACACATAATCAAACAGTCATTGAGTAATATTTTGAAAGTTTCAGGTTTTATTTTGGGGGCTTTAATAAAAGTTATTCCGCCAGCCAAACATACGGGCTAGTCTTGGTATAGAACTTTGTACATGAAGCTGTGGTTAACTGTCTTAAAATTTGATCTATAGTTAGTAACTTGGAAAGCAAATGGTGTATTTTGACAAGTTTGACCCATTGATACAATTCTGGTGAATAATTGTAGAGATTTGAATTTTTTATTTATTTAATTTTTTTATGTAGAACGTAAAGATACACCCCCTGATTCTTTAACTATCACCAGCAAATCCCAAACTGTTCTTCTACGTACTGAACTGTAAACTGTAAAATATCAACACTGCTCTGTGAGGTTTTTGGGGGGTACTATTGAGATTGAGATATTTACAAAAATCAGGGAGTGCACCTTTAATGTCTCTATGCTTCTTTTGACCACTAGTAGCAGGGTCATTTGTGGAAATTCATCAACTATGACGCATCATGCTACACTGGAAATTCATCATTCATTTTTATATTTTTGATTTTTACTAATGTTGTTACAGGTTAGTTGTGAAAATGGACTAATTTCCTTTTTATGAACTGTTGTCTGTCCCTGTATTGAGCTCATTTTGTCCTTCACCTCGCAGCTATGTCGAAGAAAAAGAGGCACACTTTATGACCAAGGCACACATATTGAAACAAAACTTTCTGTTTGTCTGAGTGTTCAGGTGACCAGTTATTCTCCTATTTGTTTTGTCTTGAGATGATTGATTAAAAATGTCCTACAATTGTCTTTGTTTCATTTTTGATTGAGTTATTGACTTGATTTGTTACTCATTAATCAGGCTGTTATCATTTACTGTTTGTAGTAAAAAATCAATGGGCTGTAATTCGTACATAACCCATGTAATTGTGACCTCTAGTGGCCGTAGTAATTATGACGGGACCACCAAATCTGTTTGGGGTATCTACGTTCGTAGATATGTCAAGTTCTACGTAACTGCGTCCAGTATTTTTTAGACTTTTTCCGTAAACATTACAACTTCTTTCTCAAAATATTGCCTTTTTTTCTCAAAACATTACTACCTTTTTCTCAAAACATTCAGATTTTTTTTATTAAGAAACAAATATTTTTATTGCATCACAGATGGGACACTGCAGTCAACTTTTTTTAAATTTTTATCATGATCCATGTTAAAATCCATTATTGTCCCAAAGCTATGAGACGTAAGATCCACTGTCCCCTCCTCCTCCTGATGAGAAACGTGACCTGAATTACATCACTTTAGAATAAAGAATAAACAGATTTTTTTTTTCTCAAAATATTACAGCCTTTTTCTTGAAACATTACTACTTTTTTTCTCAAACCATTATGGCTTTTTTTCCCCAAAACAATTTTCTCATAAATTTATGACTTTTTTTTGGTTAACATTACAACTTTTTTCTCGGATCATTATGATTTTTTTCTCTAAATATTCCAACAATTTTTTTAACAAACATATTTATTGCATCACAAATAGGACACTGTAGTAAACTGCAGTCAATTTCTATTATTATAAAATATTCACGATTATCCCGATAATGGAAATTCACCACAATCAACTTATTATGAGTGTTTTTTTTTATCGCGATCCACAATAAAATCCAGTATTGTCCCATCCCTAACTGAGACGTGAGATCCTCCTCCTGATGTCATGTGATCTGAACTACCTCACGTTAGAAATGTCGATATGGTACAAATGTTACATTTCTCTGGTTTGCAGAAACGTACAATGCCAACATTTTATTCTGGCGACTGGGCTGCAGGATTATAGACCAAACTTTCCATTCGGGATATTCAGGTTTGAGGTCAAGTTAAAACCATGAGCCCTCCATCTGAGTTTGCAGTCAGGCATACACGCCAAAACATATTCACAATAAACACAATGAAGACATATTGTACACGGCAGATCACAACAAGCACTACAAATTGAACAAAATTACATTTCCCAGAAATTGGGTGGGCTTGGAGCAGAGAGTTCATCTGAGACGGTTAGGAGAGTTTATGGACCGTAGTAAAACGGAGCGCTTGGATGTGTTGGGTTTAGTTTGTGGCTGAGTGAACCTGTGACCTGCAGCAGCGGTGGAGGAAGTATTCAGGTCATAGGCGTAGATTTCGGGGGGGATGCAGGGGACACGTCCCCCTCAATATTTAAAGCATGTGCACTAAAAACATGAAAGTAGCAGAGGACTTTTATTTTGAAGAAATGAAAAACATTTCCACCATAAATTGATGCAGAAAAGGCACAAATTGGTTGCATTCAAATTCATTAAGTGTTTCATGCTATCTTGTAATTACAAGAAAAGTTCTCGTTATTATGCTATCTAGTAATTACGACATATATATGAGATCAGGATCTCGTAATTCTGAGATCTTAACTTGTAATTAGCCGCTGTTGTGCAGAAACCTCGTATCTCCATATTGTTTGTTTTTTTCATAAATCAATGCTCTTGGTCACCCTTTACGTCTGTCTGTGGGTTTTATAAATATTTAACCAATAAAAAGTATGGAAAAGATTGACTTGAAATTAGCTTTTTTTTAATTTCCTGAAAAGTAAAGGTATTGGACATATAGGGTTTTTAACCTGACAGCGACGAATTATGAGATAGTAACTTATAATTGCGAGATAAGGTGCCTATTTTTTTTTATTTTGCGAATGCACTGCGTTCTGCACTCGTTTCATATGTGCCCCCCCCCATCCAGTGTTGAAACAAAACCTATGTCCATGATTCAGATCCCTTACTTAAGTAAAAGTACTAATACCACACTGTAAAAATACTCTGTTACAAGTAAAAGTCCTGCATTGAGAATGTTAAAAATGAAAATTGAAAATGTACTTAAAGTATTAAAAGTAAAAGTACTCAATGCAGAAAACTGTCCTCTGTTATACTATTATATGATGTCATTACATTATTATCACTTGTGTATTAATGCAAAAGCAGGATTTTACTGGTTTACTGGCAGGATTTTTAACTATTAGCTAATGATTATTTTCCTGATGGATTCATCTGCTGATTATTTTCTTGAGTATCAATTTGATTGATTGATTGATTGATTGATTGATTGATTGATT
>JAOVVB010278976.1:0-32736 GCA_028570985.1 Heterobranchus longifilis | reverse complement strand
GGGGGGCTTAAAGAGACAGGCGCTAAAACGGAGCGTTTCAGACAGAGGGTGAATACAGGTATATATTCAGACAGATAGTAGCTTATGAGAAAAATAATGTGTTTTTTGAATATTAAAACATGTAAAATTGTTCTGGTAACCCAAAATACAAGTATAAACCTGAAAATGTGCATAATATGAGACTTTTAAACCAAAAATGACAAACTTTTCAATTCAAAAATAATCTCCCGATTAATCAATAATGAAAATACTTGTTAGTTGCAGCCCTAAACGACAATTGACAATTCCAGGGGCCAACATCTGAAGATGATCATATTGAATAGAAATGGAGGCTCAAAGAAATATGCTTTCAGTGGAGCAAAATCTCTATTTATGGTCATAAGCGTAACTTTATGAGTTCAGTTGAGGTGAACTGGGTTTCTTAAAACATCTGAACACAAAGATGACCTTAAATCTATCATAGACCAATATCGTGGGAAACTGTACTCTGTAACCTCCTCTGCTTAGTCACGGGGGTACTGCTAAAGGACTCTTCTGTTTAAAGTGGAAAGATACTGTCAGGGTCAGAGCCAGCATGGTGGCTCCGAGCGAAAGAGATATTAGTGAGATTTCCTGTGGTAACGGCTGTCAGTGCTAGTTTGGGAATTGATACTGAATACCCAACAGAGCTGCTCATGACTTTCACCACCTCTCACTGATACAGCAGATCATCCTCAGCTTGATATTTTACAGTACAGGTATCACTTGCATCCTCCTGCCTCCTGCCTCCTGCGGCCGGAGACCGAACAGGCTGTTGTTGTTACCTTATCATCAGGACAGTTGGTGCTCGGTTTGATAATCTGACAGGGGAATATCTATCCTCCATCCGCCTCCCCTCCTCCACCTTCCCCTGTCAATTTTCAAGGACACTCCCCATTCGCTTACAAGTCGGTGGTGTGAGATGCAACTCCACCCTTTAGCTGCCAGATGGCCAATAAGAAGACAGCAAACTTGTGTAAATAGTGTGGTGAGGAGATGATATGGATGACAGAGAGCATAGCAGGGGACGGGTGTCATTTGTCACCTGAGCCTCAGGTGTATCTTGCCTCATGGGCACAGCACACTGATACTCAGGCTAATTTGTTATGAATAGCAAACTGTCAACAATGGAGCTGATAATAGTGATGGGAAGATGCAAATAGCCTCATTAATGGCTGAAATGATATCAAGAATGCCAAATACACATCAAAAGTAAAGTGGATGCACGAAACTACAGACACCTGATACCTTTATCAGATGTGATGCTGTGGGGTGTGGAGTCCTTTACGCTGGAATGTGGATCCCAGTTCCTGAAAGACAACATACCACAGCTTATAAACTGATGGTAGTGCAGCATGTCCCTAACCAGGGCCTATCCCTGACGTCAAACCCAGCCCTCTCTCTGTCACACACACACACATCTCAAGGCCCTAATGTCATTCAGTCAATTATTTTATACCTCAAAGTTATTTGTGCGTCACAAGAGATTTTGAATTCAGGGAAAACCATTACCCTGCAGTCATCTCAGCGGCTAGCTTGTAACTTCAAAGAAAGATGCTTTTATGCTTTTATAGATTTATATTCTACAGAGGCCCTCATCTCTTGAATGGCCTTCCATAAAGAAGCACGTTTAGTTGAAATCTTTAAAGCAAGACCTTTGTTCACTTCATTATACAGAGAACTCAGTCGGGTCAATCACTTTTTTAACAAACCTTTAAGATTGATGTTTTTATTGTGGTTGTTTTGTATTATTATATTATTATTATTATTATTATGTCATTTGCTGCTGCATATTCTGTCCTTTGTATTCCTTACAGTCTGAGAACTTAGTCAGGTCTTTAACTGTTTTAACATAAAGTGTTTTGGGAGCATGATGCATGGTGAGTCAGCACTTTAAATAAAAAATGATGTATTTATACTATAGATGTATTGCTTAAGCATTATGAAGGAACTCTATCCATGTCCATTGTTTGAGCATGTGTTTCTATTAGTAGGAGTGTATCTTGATGAATCACAGTTGCTGCTGATGCTACGCTACTGCTTCCTCTGTGACCACCCACAATGCACTCTGATGCACTCTGATGCACTGTGGCACTGCGGCCGGCTGTCATTCTAGAGAGAGGAGCCATTATTAAACATGAATTATGGAGGATGTATATTAGATTAGTGGGAGGATGTTTGCTGGTTCTTTGCTTTTATGGGTGTGTCGGGCAATCTCGGACTATTCAAACAGTAGCCTTATATCTCTCTTTCCTACATGAATTTTACATTAGTGTTTTATTAATTTATATTTATCCAATAGGGAAACATATGGAAGAGGATTAGAGCCATGTGTGAAAATTGTATTTGATTTTAAAGTCAGAATTCAAATAAAATGTTCACATGTGGCCCTAATCCTCTTAGAAACATATTGAAATGCCAGTCAGAATTATGAAAATAATAAAGATATAAAGGAAACTGGTCATGACATCTTTTCCAAACCCAAAGCCAGGTCCGTTTTAGTCTTTTGAAATTACATGACCACAATAAAAACCACCTAATCATGTCGTAGTAGCATTTTCCCCTTTGATATGCAGAGAAAAAAAATCAGTTTTGGGCACTTCCCAATGATTAACTTGTGCGCACATTCATCATTTGCTTATGTAATTGAGCCAAATAACTTCTTGTGTCTTGTGAAGAAAAGGAGGAAAGAAGCAGTTGGAATTAATTTAAAAAATCAAGACACTGTGGATGCTACCAAAGCAGTGGCTTTCTGTTGAAACAAAACCAACCAGCAGATGATTCAAATGAGAGGAAACACATTTGTTTATGTTGCCTCAGGCACAAGAATATCAGATTCCACACCATGTGATTACAAATTGTCTCTTTAGACAAAAGCAGAGAGTCTGATGGCGATAACGTTTAAGCATTGCACTCTGCATTTCTATTGTTTTGAAGATGGCAACGTTTCCAGGCAACATGACGATAAACAGGTTTCACGGACATCAAGTGTACCAAGAATAATCAGCTTTGTGGAGAGCTCTGTAAGACATTCAGTACTGAGATCAGTTTATATCTCGTGCTATAGCACAATCTAATCATCAGACTACTTTTTCCTCACATGTCATAATTTAGTTCAGTCATGAACTTTTCCCAGTAGTGAAACCAACCCTCATTAAAGAGAAAGACAGGCTTTAAATATTGTTTTCCTTTTATTTAAAAAAAGACCAATGAACAAACAAAGCAATGTGCATTAACAAGCAATCCATGTCCATACATACATTTTGCTGTGACAGAGAATGTCGTGCTTTGCACACTACAGTATGTGCCTTAATCTCACAGTGAAAACAAAAAGATGACGCAAAATAAATTATGTCATTTGTCACTGAAAAAAAAAGTGTGTAAGGAACAGAGCTTCTCTGTAACATGCTGTAGTGACTCATACAGGATGTCGCGCACACACAAAACTGAACAGGTGACCAACATTTTGATTGAACTTAAGTTAAATAACAGCTATACAATGTAAAGGTTGGACTGGCTTATAGCTGGAACAAAAACAATACACAATACACCGTGGTAGGTGTTAACATATAGTATTACTGTATTTACAGCCAGATGACAACAATCAAAAACCTTCTCTCATATTTCCACAAATAAATAAAAGAATCTCTTTCATATTTACATTTTCTTGATTGAAATTTACAAATTACAAAAAAAGGCAACACCAGAGTGAACTTAAGAGAGTTTTACAAAATATTTACAGAAATTATTTACAGTGTTATGATAAGTAATCACCGACAATCGCTTTTAACTTAACTATCTTCATTTAAAATAGAACATTTTCTTCATTTTGGTTGACTTCAGAAAATTCAGCAGCTTTTCAATTTACAATGTAAACCATATGTGACTCTCCACAATCAGACACCTTGTTTGAAGATGGGCCACAAAAGGAAAAAAAAAAACAAATAACACAAGAGTACTGATTTAAATTGGATTTACATTTGAAGCATGATGGATTATTAAGACAAATGTCTCTGATAATGGGAGCCAACTAAATGTGCATCTCTGTACCCAGGAGAAGAAAAGGCTGCAGTGTAATTATTAAGGCCATCACTGCCTGGGGCTAAAGCACTATATCATTAACTAACACAGAAACCCGCTTGGAAGGTAGTGGGGTCAGTAAGGCATTTATATACATCCAATAAACTTGACTAAATTACCAGAGCGTGGATGGAAGGCACACATGAGTGTTAAGACAGTATAGGTCAGACTTTTTAAGTTAAACTTCAACGTACTCAACATACTGAGGCGATGTGTTGGTGGCAATTAAGACAATTTTCAGATAGCTTCAAAAGAGTAAGGCTCTGGGATTAAGAACATCTTCTGAGACCATGCATTAGTCCTTGATTTTGAAACCATTTTGTGGTCTGTCAAAATGGCTTCCTGCAATTCTGCTACTAAAATTTCAAAGATCTTTTTTTTTTCATTTTTTTTTTTTTCAGTTTTTCCTTCAGACTTGGACGGCATAGTGCTGAGGTCAGAAACATAAGCCACAAAATGAGCTTACCAGGGGGGAAGGGAAGGGGCTGTTAAGCAGTAGCAGTAGGAAAAAAAATGGCCGTTGTTGCTTCATGTTTGCATCACTTCAAGTAAAGCTAGTGTCTTCTTTATCTTTGGGTCATGCAACATCCATGTCCTCCATGCTCAGCATTTGCCTCTGCAAAAAAAAAGTAATATTGACTAAGCACAGCTGTAAAACTACATATGTATGTCATAAAAATGCCATCGGATAGTATGTGGAAAAAAAGTCATCGGATCGTATGTCATAAAAAAAGTTATTAAAATGTCACAAAAAAATCATCGTATAGTATGCTACAAAAGAAAAATCATAAAACAATTAATAAAAAAGTCTTAGAATACTATGCCATAAAAATGTCATAGTATAGTATACCATAAAAATGTAAAGAAAGTCGTAGAATAGTATGACATAAAATTGTCATAAAAGGTCATAAAAAGTCATAGTAGGCCTATAGTATACCATAAAGATACCATTAAAAGGTCACAGTATTGTTTGCTGTAAAAAATAAATAAATAAATAAATAAATAAAGTCATAATATAGTCTGTCATAAAAAAAAGTCATAAAATGTCATCAGAGCCTATATTTAGGGTAATTAACAATAAAGTGACTTGGTATGAAAGTGAAGATACCTGAGGGTAAACATATCCTTCAGAGCTGTTCCTGCAGATGTGTAGCTCATCCTCGGTGGTTTTCTGGTACACTGGATTGTCAAAGTGGATGGTGTTGGTGTTCTTCAGACGCCAGTGTCTCCATAGCAACACTGCTCCAAAGACCAGCAGGGACATGACCACTGAAGAGCAAAAGAGGAGGTGATGGTCACTTGGCGAGATCAGGAGAAGTAGTGGAAATTAGGGCAGATTAAACAGCCCTTTATGTTGCATGTGTGAGTGAGTAGGGGAGGCTCTGTGGGTGAGTATTCGACAGAGGGCCGTGAAATGTGGAACTTACGTATTGGCAACACGACGTAGAGCGCAACAGGGTGGGATGAAGGGGCTTCTTTGGGCAAGGCTGCCAATCTATTACCTGAAAAAGCAGAGAATACATCATGCTAGCTACTCTTTGAGGCTGTAGTCACAGCAATGCTTTGAGCTAAATGCTAAGGTCAGCATGCTAACATGGTCACAATACTATAACATTCAAAACCGCCTGCTATACTAGCAGTACGTAGTTATTTGGCCAAAATGTAGCATGTAGTAGGCGCTACGCAGTATGCAAACAAAAGTTAAATCTGCAGTATGCCAAAAATACCTGGATGTTGTACTGATTTGGAAAAAATCTCCACTATGCATCGGACCAGTCTACCTCACCTACTGTGTCCCACAGTGCAAAGCGCTGGTCTATTTTTTGCATGAGGGGGTGCTATACAGTAGCGGTTTGCTATTAGCTGCGCTATTATTTGTACAGAAACCGGCTAGCATACTGCAAAATAAATATATTTCATACTATAGTCTATACCGACACGTTCGTCGGTAGTAGCCAAATACAGCCATTGTCATCGCTCGAGCCATGCCGCTAGCATGGACTCAGCTTCCCCTTTTTCCATTGATATGTGGCTATAGAATCAGGACAATGATGTGGATTTTCTAGACTGTTTCAGATATTTTGTAATCCCTTCATCAAACACTGCATTTTTCCAGCAGTTATCCAGAACCCCTTCCTGTACCTTGAGCAGTGGCGACAGGTGTGCTCTGCTGGCTAGACGAGGTAGGTGTGGGTTTCTCGGTAGCTCTGGTGGTAGTTGTGGTCGGGACAGGCTGCCTGGGTGGAGCAGGCTCAGTGGGAGCTTGGGGCGGGAGCGGTGGTGCACCAGTTTTGTTTTCAGCTGCTGGGAAAGTAAATCTAAGGGTTACTGTCATGATTCAATGTTATATTTCAGTTTATTTGTAGTGCCACGTGCAGGGCACACCTACCTGTCACACAATTTCTCATGTCAGGTCCCAAGGTCATGTGGTCAGGACAGGCGCAGGTGTATTTAGGAGAGCGCTGGTTGATCAGAGGGGCAGGGAGGCACAGAAACTCACATTCTCCGTTATTCCTTCTGCACCAGTTTGTACCTACAAGAGAGGAAGGTGGATACAAGAAGCATTAGAAATCATTGTATATATACAGATTGTTTGTTACGATAGTTGTCAGATCGAGTGATGCTTCTGTACCGGTTGGCTGCTTGAGGTTGTGGTACAGTACGATGTCCTCGGGCTGGACCAGGTCCGCTGCCAGCTGAGTGATGTCCTTCCCCGTCAGGCGGTTGGCACTAAAAACAGCACTGTTGGTCATGTCCGTCCAAAACACTTTGTCCTGTTTAAAAGAGAAATGAAACTTGAGTAACAACATTACTTTGTTTAATTAATTCATCATTTGCTCAAGTTTCCTCACACACAAATAAGGATTCATGATAATAAAGTCTGATTAAGAATTAGCACCACTGATCCAAATTTATAGAGAATAAAGTTCACACTCTGCTCTAAACCATTTCAGCCAGACAACGCTCACCATGCATGGACTGGATTACTGACTGACTGGTTTGAAATACAGTGAATTGGTAATTTGTGTGTTAAGATTAATAAACCATGGAGGATTAGACTTTTATTTTATACATCTTCATTCGGAGCAGCCCTTTCAGCAAATACCATCAACTACCCATTAAATGACCCAAACACCTTTAACCTTCAATGACTTAATTTCCATCTGCGGATGCACTGACTTCATCACTAACCTCAGAGACAGTCAGAGAGAGGGGGTGGGAGAGCTTTTCCTCGCTGAAAATGAGATTGTGTCGCGTCCCTCCGTTCACATCAATGCTGGACAGAGTGTGCATCTTGGAGTCCACCCAGTACAGACGCTGGTTGGTCATGTCTGTCCAGAGGGAGCAGGAAACACACCAAGACATATTATAGATTTTTGACTGATCAATATAACAGTGTGCTCATTATATATTTGAATGGAAGTTATTGGTCTCCATTTTGTGCATCTATGACATTCTGCTTACCCAGGGTGATGCCATTGGGCCACGCAATGTTATCTGTTACCAGGGCAACACGATCCGCTCCATTCAATCCACTCTTCTCTATCTTGGCCTCCTCACCCCAGTCTGTCCAGTACATAAAGCTAAAAAGCACACAGAAAAAAAAAATGAAAAAAAAAAAAAATCCCAACAAACACAGAACTTTCACCCAGGAGATCGCTGTTCATGTCCCACAGAAATCAAACGTCAGCGGGAAGTTATTTACGTTGAGTATATAACTTGCGTGCGTAAGTTAATTTACATAACACATGTCCTTATTTTAACACAAACCATGATGTTTTCATGAATTTAATCAAGTAGTTTTGTTGCATAAACATACGTTTTGTTTGAATTCACCACATTAACCACTGCGACCGCAGTGAAGCTGCATAATTTAACGCGTAAAAGTGACATCAATGGTTCCTGAAAGCATCTGTACACGATGAGTTGGGAATAAGAATGGGGTGTTAAATGACATGTGAAAAGCTTAAAATGTGTCCACATGTCACGCAAAAAACATGCAAAAAGTGGCATGCTATTTATACGCTTTCCCATGAGATCACGTTAGTTGATTCCGAGCTTAAAAAATTAATTTCAGCAATTTTTCTGAAATATTCACGTACTTATTTATGGGGTCGATTGTGATGGCTCTTGGCTTCTCCAGGTTTTCTGTGATCAGGGTCTTCCTCTTCCTGCCGTCTGTCGTTGCCACAGAGATGGTCTTCAAAATGCTGTCAGTCCAGTAGATGTTGCCATGGATCCAATCCACCGCAATGCCCTCTGGGGCCTCAATCTCACTGCCAATTACTACAGTGTGGTAAGAGGAGTTACCGGCCACGTCTAACTTGGAGCTGTCGGGAGGCAGACGAGGGTGGAGAGTTAGAGATGCAGGATTTCTGATGCAGCACAAGCCTAAAAAGCTTCACCCTCAAAATGAGCATTTGTATATCAATTACTCACCCCATGTTACCTTGAATTCTTGATTTTTCTCACATGCATCTCCACGGTGAACAGTGTTTTTAGATTCTCCATTAACCGTGGAGGCATGTGAGAACAACAAAGTCTTCTTCTAGAATTTAAGGTAACACGGGGTGAGTAATTGATATGCAAATGCTCATTTTGAGTAGTATAGTAGTCATAGTAAGTATTTAAACCAGAGGTCTCCCCTCTACTGAACCATCCTTGACAGAGACACAGAAACAGATCAGTCAAGCTTCTTTCTAACCTGTAGATTTTCTTCAGAGACAGGTCAGACCAGAAGATCGTCTCGTTAGACATGTCCATGTCCAGAGCCACCACGTTCTTCAGCTGGGGGATCACACGGACGTACTCGCTGCGGTCCTCCGTCATCTTCCTCACCTCGTGTCTATTGGTGAAGTAGAGGGTGGGTACAGTGCCTGCAGGACACAGAAGAGAAAGGAAGAAAACATTTTTCAGTTACACACTTTCACATCTGGAAGTACAACCACAGTCTGGTCTGCTGGCCACTGAGCAGCTCCACTGGAGCAGGTGGGGTTCTGTACTGAGTAAGGACAGGCTTTCTCTCAAACATTACCTGATTCAGCCTTGCAGGTCTTGCTCACGGGGTCGATCTCGTAGCCCTCCTCACAATCGCACTTGTAGCTGCCAGGCAGGTTGATGCAGATCTGACTGCAAGTCTCCGGCTCAGCACATTCATCAATGTCTGCAGGACGAACAGAAGGTCAAAGGGCAAATTGAGAGATAGCAGTTGGCAAATAAAGTCAAGTCTCTAATACACTGTTTTATTAAAATATATGTCCATGATCCAAAGCTGGTCACAGCCTACTTCGAAAATAGACTTAAAGAAAATTAAAAATAATAATATTTAATCTTTATTTAACCATGAGAGTCCCATTGAGATTAAGAATCTCTTTTTCAAGGGCGACCTGGCCAAGACAGGCAGCATAAAAACAAGCACATAGTTACAGATAGACAAAACATACAAAATTAAAATAAACTAACAAAGCATAGGGAACTCACATTTCAAAAGACAAATAAGAGAGTCAGTTACACCACCAGGTCATTTAAAAAACATCAACATCTTAATGAGTGTGCCTCCAATTCTTTCATTTTTAATTTAAAAGCATTTAGCTTCTGCAACATATTCCATGCCGTGGGTGCAGAAACCACGAATGCCCTTTTTCCAGTTTCCATATGGGCAATTGGGACAGAAAGCATGTAAAGTCCTGAGAACGCAGAGCATATTGTCCGACACGTTTTTGCGTGATAGGGCCAGATAGGTAGTGTGGGAGCACACAAAGAATGGCCTTATATATGAAGGTGTACCAATGGCAGAGCCTCCGGGTGGCCAGAGCAGGCCGTCTTACCCGAGAGTATAACTCACAGCGGTGAGTCAGAGCTTTATAGTTTGTAATAAACCTCAGGGAAGCATGGTATTTGAATGATCAGACTCCCTCCTCTCACCTTCACAGGTTTTCTTGTCCATCTTCAGCTGGTATCCATCACGACAGGAGCAGTTGTAGCCAACTTTCAGGTCGTTGCAGAAATGGGAGCATCCACCATTTCTAGTCAAACACTCGTTGTTGCCTGTGGAGATGCAGATACACAGAGCTTACACAGCATCCATGACAGCCATTTTCCTATTGGTAGTGCAAGTCGACGGTGAACTCACTCCTCAAACCACAAACTATCTAGGCCATTCGGCCGAGGCTGCTGTTCCAATCATATTTTCCAGGCTGTGATGTGGTTTCGCTTTTTCTTTTTCTACGAGCAGCGATGGAGCCCTGAGTCTATAGATGACGTATTTTTGTAGGCCAACCAGGAAGTTAGTAATGCCAATGGGATTTTTGCATTGGATTTTGGATCATTGCAGAAAATAAGCTCTGTGGCTAACAAAACATTATGATACTTGCAAGATTTGTTCAGCAAGATAATCTTCACAAATGAACACCACTTTTAGGATTTTAGAAGCATAAATGCAATCGCCAGAAGTAAAAAGAATGTACTTTTTTTTTTTAAAAAACCCCTCTGACTTCCAGACAAGGGAACCGGTAGTGCTAAAATGGTTTTAGGACTCCTGTGGCCGCCTAATTTGATACACTTCCTGATTTGATGATTTTTGGTTGTTGGGTGGTAAAATAAGACTTCACTAACCACATTCTTTGACAGGCTCATCGGACCAGTCACTGCAGTCTTTCTGTTTGTCGCACACTTTCTCCATGCCGATACACTCCCCGCTGCGACACTTGAACTTGGTGGGGCCTTCACAAACATTGTCTGTGGAGAAGAACAGGAGAACTGTAATCTAATGGCACGAGACTGCTTTGCAAAGACATTACAACTTTTCCATGGGTCTTAAGGAAGAGAATATGAGCATCGGTATACAGTTAAAGTGCGTGGGTGAAACAGTCACCTATGTGGCAGCCAATCTCATCACTGAGGTCCCTGCAGTCGGGCTTTTTGTCACATTGGCGGCTACCATGGATACAGGTACCGTCATTACACTGGAACTCATCTGGGCGACAAGTAGGACGACCTAGAAAAAGAAGACGGATGGATGAAAACATGAAAAAGAGTGAAATGAGACAGAGAGAAATTGGAAGAAGAATTAGATGACATAGAATGAGGAGAAAACATAATTTATTGTGGATCTTGTGTCAATATTGATGATACTGAGCAGGTGGCCCTGGACGGCAATGGGATATAGACCCCTTATCAGACCACATCACGCAGGCATGCATGCACACTGTTTGCAGAGGCCGTTAAATGAAGGCTGAGATGCACTCTCTGACACGTGCAATGTAACTGGAGCTGCATGTGTTATACCCAATGGAATGACGTGATTTGATGCAGTGATTTCTCCTTTTTTACCCTCCTTAAAGAAATCAGGAAGTCTTTATATTTTTTTTTATCAAAGGAAGAGTTGAAATCTGTTAATAACAAAATAACGCAATCGTCCAGTGTAAAATAGATTTTCTTGCTTGCTAGTTTTCTTCTTTTACAGTGTGTCTTATGAGCGGGCGGGGTTCTTTTGCAACCGCCGTGCACGCGCATTCTCAATGTTTGCATACAGATAATGCTCATGCATGAAAATGCTTCATCTGTTAGGCTCAGTTTTCTATTAAAGTGAATACTAAATATGAGTCAGAGAAGATTTATCAGAGGAAGATAGGTGATGGATGGAATGAAAAAAGCTGGGGAATAAATAAGCCAACTCACTGCAGTTGACCTCGTCCGATCGATCCTGGCAGTCAATGCCTCCGTCACACCTCCAGCTGCTGTGGATACACTCCCCATTTGCACACTGGAAGTCGTGGACGCCGCAGCGGGCCGCAGGCTTCCCCGGCTGCCGCCCCACACAGTTCTGCGGCCACTCGTCCGAGCCGTCGGCGCAGTCCTTGTCTCCATCGCAGCTCCACAGGATCGGCACACACACCGAGTTGTTGCACTGGAAGGAACGAGAGCTGCAGGTGGGTTTGGGGCAGGAAGCCTCATCTGAACCGTCTGAACAGTCGTTGTCGGAGTCGCAAACGAAGGTGGTGGATATACACTGGCCGTTGGTGCAGCGAAACTCGTTGGCGCTGCACTGTTTGGCCGCTGTGGTGAGGGAAGAGAGGGAGAAGAGAGGAGTTAAGTGATGGATCAGATGTGAAATTCACCACCAAAAAACAATACAACAGTGGAGTTGTTTATTGTTATAATATCCTTATTATGTGGACATCATGATTGTTTTTGTTTGTTTCTTTGTTTTCTTTTGCTGCAAACATTCCTGCAGACACACCGCAATAGCATTGCAATCGTGCAAGACACAGTCACAAAACTTGAGTGTAGATGAGATCCAAGTTCGAAGATGGGTGTGGTGCAAGCAAGGGTGCCGGAAGTAGGGGGGGAGGTAGTCTGACTTACTGGATATACAGCGCTGGCCTTTCCGCTATCTACTTTGCAAGGGCACCGTCGCTGCACCCGGGGCGTAACGCCGCCCAAGAATGTGATTGTTTTTTATTGTGTGGGTGAAAAGTGTGAAATAATTATATATAAAACTTACTGCAGTTTTTCTCATCAGCTCCATTGTTACATTCAGCTCTGCCGTCACAGTGCCAGGCTGCCGGTATACACTGGTACATGGGAGGACCACAGTTGTACTCTGACTGCAGACATGTTTTGTTTGCTGTGGACAGAAATGATCTCATGTTATAAAAAGAGATAAGGCCTGAGACTGCAGTTATATAGTATATTGTAAAAATGACCACTCATTTACTTATGGAAACTATTGCTGTACTTTGGCTTCATTGTTGTTTCTGCGCCACTGTTGTAACTGCTGTTGATGATTTTTTTTGTTATGAGCAGGTCAAGATAATGGTTCTGTGCTTGAGTTATTTCATATTAATTAGTGTAATAATTAGTTGAGTAATCTATTAGTAAATTGACAGAAAATGAAATGTAATGAAATCAATTAACTCTCCTGAAAATCGATTAATTAGTTCCTCAAATGTGCAGATTTGTTGCTTTTCTTCAGCATATACTGTAGGCTGATGATAGCAAATTGAAAATCTTTGGTTTTTGAATTGTTTGTCAGATAAAACGAGCAATTTGAAGACGTCACCTTGGGCCCTGGGAAATTGTAATGGGCATTTTCACTACTTTTTTTATACTATTACTCTTATAGACAAAACAATTGATTAAGAAAATCAATGGCAGATTAATGGATAGTAAAAAAATAATAATTCGTACTTGCAGTCCTATTCACATGTATTTATTTTTTTCTTTATTTTCAAGGTAGATCAAAGTCTTACGTCCCCAGTGATGGAATAACTTACCGCAGGTTTCAGGCAGTTCATCAGTTCCATCGCCACAGTCGTCAGTTCCATCACAAATCCACTTGTGGGTGACGCACCTCCCATTTCCACACTTTAACTGAGTGGAGCTGCATGTGAAGGCTGCATCTGTGCATAATATAAAAAAAAGAGACAGTGTGACATGAGAACAAACTACTGACATGATCAGCATTTACACCTTGCTGCTCGTGAGCACCTTGTAGTAACGTGAGCTTGTGTCAACACAAAAAATGGTATCATTGTGAGGTTAATATTTAACAGAAAATTACACACAGGGCAAAAAATTACTACTGAAGGCCACTGACATTCCGATAACTGTGAAAACCACACCTTGTGTGCTACTCATTGTTTAACTCAGAGGAGATTTCCAAATTAAGATAACACTGTGGTTCCCTGACTCATGTTACTACAGGATGTGAAGTAATAAAACGTTAATGTGAAGTATTTGGACAGAAGACATCCTTCCTTTGCTGGAACAAAAAATGAGTAGTTACTATCTTTCTTTATTCCCATATGACACACACATGCAGTCATATACCACAAATCAATTACAATTTTCTTTGTATCCCTTTACTTCTGGACATTAAAGTCCATATTTTATATTCAAATATAAATAAAGATAAAGACATAGATAGAAGAGAAAATAATAAATGTAAGAAAAGATCATAAATAAGAGGAAGAAAGAGACTAAAACATATTTATTAGATATACAAAAATGTGTTTCATTTGATGTTGCTGCTTAAATCTTCACCATAGACTGTATAAAAAAGATGGACGGAGCCTCAGGGCCAATGCGGAAGTGCCTTAAACCTGTATTCTTTCAAATGTACAGCAGGGGTCAACTCCACTGGCTCCAAAAAGAAGTCCAGTTGTATAGAAGTCAATGGGAAAATGAGCCTACTTCTAACTTGATTTATTACCTCAGTAAAGAGTTTCACAATGTGTTTATGATCTCAATCGCTAGTTTCAAGATGATGTTCACTTTGTAAATTATGATCCCATTTAGAGTAAAATAGGCAATAATGCAGTATGTTTTCAGTTCATCAAAATTCATTGTAACATTTTGGTCGCCCAAAAATGTCTTGTTCAGCGTTCAGTAGCACTTTGCTAACTGAGTAAGCTAGCTAGTGCTAGCATTAGCTGGTAACTCAAGGAGAAGTTTGCCGATTTTCAGCCGGCTCTGTGTGGTCCCCATTTACCCACTGGCAAAACTTCATTGGATGACTCATGCCAGTTGGTTGAAAATCAGCCAGTGTTTAGCTCAGCGCAGCGCCATTGAAACCATAGACGAGACAGCTCCGCCTTCTTGTCCAAATATGGTCACTTCTGGCTCCAAAAAAATCAAGATGGCGATGACCATTTGTCAAACTCGAGGCTTCAAAACAGTAGTCCACAAACCCATGGGTAACGTCACTGCTGCTACGTCCATTATATTTTACAGTCTATGATCTCTACTCATCACTCATCTGCATCTCAGCTTCTACAGGTGTGCAACCATTAACTTTACTGTAATGAAGAGCAGGTTTAACCCAACCTCACGCGTGCTGCTTTGACACATTTCAGGTATGGGACAGGACTCACACGCCTGTTTTTGTCACGTAAGTGGCAACAGCTTTACTACTCAGTTTAAGGTTTGAAAGTTTGACAGATGCACAACCTCATCAGAGGTCTTGGCCCGAGACGATCACACCTCAATGAACCACCAGTCAGAGCAAAGAGGGCATCAACATCAAGGCACATGTGAAACCTCCAAAGGCCATTCACACTCAAGTGTCTGTCATCCTCCATCACCTTTGCACTGCCAGTCGCTCCCATAGCCTGGAGGCTGCCTGGGGACATGGCAGACTATCCCTTTAAGACAATAGCATGGGAGGAGTTGAACAATCACACCACCAGTTGCTGATTGGTACATTCCTCATAACTGCATCACCACGGTGACCCGCAGACTGAGGCGGAGACTCTAAACACAACGAAGTCTGTCAAACTTGAGTATGGTAATGAGTGATGACAGTTAGAAAAGGGACAGTACAGGTCTGATGGATTACGATAGAGTGGTGATTCAGGAGATTGTGCTTTCAAAATATAAAAACAGAAGTGAGATGTCAACTGAATCTCAGCTTTCGTCATTTTTTGGAACATCTAACTAAAATGGAAGGACCGTTCATCCGAAGCACCCAAGAAAATGAAGTGTCGAGTGCGAGCTCTTGAGCTCTCCGGGATATAATTATTAGTACTGCTTTATGTACACACTATGAGAGGAGACCCCTATTAACTGTTACACCGCATGTTGGATACAGCTCGCTCTCTGTCACTCGATACAATACATCCAAGAACAGATTAAGAAAGAGAGACCGGAGATGTTTCATTGTAGCAAACTCAGACGTTTCAAGCATAAGCGATGTAACTTTCGGAGTGAAAGCTTTTGTTCCTGGAAATATGATGCGTTCCATGTCAGAATTTCCAAGTTTCCAGTTGGAAATTTTAATTGGAATAATAGTTTTCCGACTTACTTAATGGTCAACACTGTCAACTCGGGTGTGATGTCATTCCCAGCTCCAACTTCTGAAATAACGCTGCAATAGCGTCGTCCCTCCAAATAACTAGCTGTTAGCAAATGACACATATACTCATTGCTCTGGGACGCAACTATGTCCTGGCAGGTGTATTTCTCAGGACCCAAGGAAGCGCAGTGTCGAGTGTGAAGTTGTTTGGATGAGCATTTCTCGAGAAAGCTGCAAGCAGCAATACCGGAGGCTGAGCAATCAGCCCGTTCCGAACAGGCACGTTTTCAACGGGCACTGCACTAGTTAAGTTGAGGGTTTCACTGGATTGGGGAAAAACTTTGGCTGATCTTGAGAGACTCTTCCTGTGTACCACATACACTCACGCTTTCAGGGAAACCACAAACACACATGGCGCGCAGGCCAGGCACGCAGCCAGCGTGGATTCCAGGAATAAGGGTTTCCACAGAACGCTGCAGCTGTTCCTGAAGATATGCGGTGACATACTGTATGTACAACGAAAAAAAAAAGTTTCTCTGCAATTCTCGCTCACTTTCCATTTTTGAGAAACGTTCATTCAATCCAGTTTCAGAAGAGGAAGCAAAAGTGGGTCAAAGGCTGGCACTGCCTGACCTCCAAACTCCTGACCTCGTCTCTGAGGGTGGAGACTGTTAACTACAGGCCCGTGTTTTCATTTTCCATAGCTAATCTTCCCTGCCGCCTCCACATATAGGTCATGAGCCTCCCAAGAATACTGTTCAGCAAGAGGAGGTTTCCTTTAATTCCTTACAGGAAGTCTTTTCTGTGGTGAAAAGTTCAGGTTTAGTTTGGTCATTCACTGTTTTGTCTTAAACATCTTTTGTCATAATTTTAAAATCATCAAGATCTACTTCAAAATGTAATGTTAGTAATCCCATTTAGCACTTTACATCTGCTGTTGAGAATATTTTTGGGACTTCAGGTAAACACACAGTTTGAACAGTATCTAAAGCAAAGTGCATGAATTTCTTCTGCAGAGAAACCACATCGTGCAGATGCTATTTATACCCATAGTGTGATTCTGACAACCAGCAAACCACCTTTAACACCACCATGTAAGGCCATTCGAGTAGCAACCTCACACACACACACACAGCAGGCTGCTACGACACACTCCAAAATGTATGAAAACTCATACTTGTTTGACAGCAGAAACTGGTTGAACGAATGGCAGATACTCACAAGTCGTCATCACAACGCTGTATGACAACAATCCCCCTTTGTGACCACATGTGACTTTGTCCACTAACAATGCATTCCTGTCTTTTTATGGCACACGCATGCAATACACACTTACACACCAAAAACCTTCACAGAGAGGTGTGTTTATTGACTCAGATATACAGCCAGCAGTTAATAAATAACCAGGATTCATGTGCATCTGGATCTGAGTTTGCGTGGGTTCAATAATCTTCTGCATCTCTACTTTGAGATGAATTCACTGAGGTCACTGGATAATGAAAAATACTGCTGTACAGTAATGTGGCCAAATTAAATTTAGATTCCCAGACTTTGAATTTAAGACTTGATAATTAGGTCACTATCTGCAGGCGTATATCAAACTGCTGCACACTTCCTCTGTAGCTTTCACTCGATGTATCTTACCCCCTGCAGACTTCAGCCCTCTAATTGTCAACAGGCTACAGAGGTATTTCTAAATGATTGATAGATTAAAGTGCTTTCTTTGTGAGTCACTGTAGTTTAGTATCCCATGTGGGAAAAAAAACCTGTGGCTTTCAAAAATAAAACTGCGCACAGCCTCATTTCAGGAGTATGCTAAACACAAAGTGAATACATTAAACAAACGAGAGCCTGACCTTTAAACAAAGAGAAGGAAAGCACACGTGAATATTCCACTCAACCACACATGCACTCTCCACTAGATCTGATGACTGAAAATGAGTGCCATGAACTAGAAAAAACTTCAGTTTTAATCTGAAAAGCTCTTGGAGGAGAGTTGAGATTATCGGGGGATTACTAGCTGGCAAAATGGGGCTGAAGCCAGGTTCATTCTCAACATGTTTCTGACCTATTATGCTTCACTCCTTCACCAAATTGTGTTATTTGTATGAAATGGATGGCATATTGTAATAATCCTTCTGTGGCCAAACTGAATGATGATGATGTGGGACTAAAATTAAGGAGGGTTTTAATATTTTATTACTCATTTTAGAGCCTGCCAATGAATTATTAATAATTTATATGTATAACTTCTTAATGTGGGCCATATGTTATAGCCTATAATGTACTATATCTTTCTCAGAGAAGCCAAAAGAGAAAGCATGATTTTATACATTTTATGTTCTCTCTTAACTTAATTCTGCTTGTTTTTATATCATCTTTTATGAATGTATTTAATCTCCCTTTTTCCCCTTTACTTGTTCCACTAAAGCACCTTGTAATTTCTGTTTCCATTTTTTTCTCTGGTATGGCCTGATAGATACTGTATACATGTGGTATTATTCTGACCAGAGGATAAGTTGAACAACAACTTGTACAGATAAAAGAAAAATGCACATTTCCCAGCATCCCATTATCTCCAGCGCAGAGAGGAGGATGCACAGACGCTGATGTTTTAGCCGCACCCTTTCCCGTTGACAACCGCCGGTTTGTGCGTTTGTTCCGCCCACCTGAAACTTGAAACGGACCGGCAGCACGGACGGACGTGATTGGCTGCTCGGCTGCATTCGAGAGCGGAACAATCCAATCAAAGCGCGGTGCGTAAATTTTATTCATATATGCGAAAATTGTAAACCGCGCTGTGTTGTTATCACATATATTGTTTTATTATCCACGTCCTCATTGATGTTATCACAATTATTGAATTTACAGGAGAATTTAAAGTAAAATTCAGAATGAACCAAATGTTTCTCATCCCAAAGTAACTCCCCTCATCCACCGGTCATATTCTCCGCAGGAGCTCGTGGAAACATTTACATTTGTAATATATAAACAACCCATATGAAGCAAAAAACAAAACAAAAAACAAAATAGATTTAATGTAACACATAAATATTGATTCGAGGATTATGATTGGTATTTAAATGTGCGGCCACAATAAATCAACCTCGCCAACTTCGAAACACTGGAGCATCCCTCACTCTGTGTGGTAAGTAAGAAAGGAAATCTCTTTTCTTACCTGTTTGAGGCGAAACATGAATCAGCATCAGCAGACAGCAACATGTGGACAGTCCGGTGAGTCCCCTCCACATCCCCAACATGTCCTGTCCTCCTTATTTGTCCTTATTTGACAGCTGAAGAAGAGTGAGGCAGCTATGATGAGCGCAGATATGGAGGGTGAGTTCACAGCAGCAGGATCTGTGCGTAAAAAGGATGAGACGGAGGGGACAGACAGCAGAGGCACGCCAAGGCTGTGCGTAAAAGGCGAGTGCCAGCAAAATATTATGGGGTCCGACTCATGGGAAGACGATTTTCTATGAGAGGCTGACAGGAGGGCGGGGCTAGAGCAGTGGTGTGATGTTTGAAAGTGGACGTGAGCACTGCCAGGGGGAGGAGCTACAGTGTTGCTGTATCACTGTGTGTGTGTCCTTCCATCACCCCTCCATGTCTTCCTCCCAAACCGGTGTGTTTTTCCTGTGTGTGCGGGTGTGTGCGCGCGTGTGTGTGTGTGTGCGTGTGCGCATGCGTGTGTGTGTGTGTGTGTGGGGGGGTAAATTAAAGGAGGTGGAAAAACTGAAAGACAGAATTAACAAAGGCAGTCCACGTCTTACTAGACATTTAGTGATGATATAGCAGTCTCCATAAGAAGAAGAAGAAGCTTTAGTGATGTCACAGAAGCAACAATAAAGCCACAGTCACACCCCACAGTCAGGATCACTGTGATGATTTAACATTAGGAGAGGGAGAAGAAAGAAACCCTGTGTTTATATGAAACCACATGTGAGCTTGTGCTCACACATGGTGAGTCCTCTGTAGCAGCAAGGGTTTATGGGTAAACTAAAGCGTGATACATATCGTTTCCCACAGGGATGAGGCAGAGGCAAATCTTTCCCAACAGCTGCCAGACTCACATGCACAGAGAAACTCTCCACACAACATTTCTACAGAGTTGAGTTTGCCCATGCGCTCAAAGTGATGCTGAAAAACGTGTACAATGTATAAATTCTCTTCACACATAATTTTATTTTATTTTAGCCTAGTGGCACCACCAGCTCCCAGGAGCATAACCTTATTCCATGTACTAGTATTATCACCATTAATATTAAAGGTGCCACATTGTAAAAAGTGAGATAGCATGTTTTTTTTAAATGATAAAGCTAGGTGCTATAATACTGTGAAAGTATTAAAATGCTCAATCCACGGAGAAATGCACACAGCCTGTATTCAGAAACTGTGCCTTTAAATGAGCTGTCAGGATTTCAATATGGTTGTGATGTCACAACTATACCCTATGTAGAAAGTGCCACTACAGTGTTGTTACAATAATTCCCCAGCTGCAGTGGCGGTGCAGAGACACAGAGCACAGATGCAGAAGACCCAAAAATGCTGAGCAATAAGAGCATACTGGGCTTTTTTGGGAGGGGGGCTTAAAGAGACAGGAGCTAAAATGGAGCGTTTCAAACAGAGGGTAAATACAGGTATATTCAGACAGACAGTATGATTAAATAATGTGTTCTCTTTTTAAACATTAAAGCATGTAAATACATTCTAGTAGAAACCCAAAATACAAGTATGTAGCTGAAAAGAATAATAATATGGGACCTTTAAAATTAGTAGTAACCTAGGTATCACTATCAAACATCAATACAGTCCAAAGAGTAGAGGAAAAAACTAAAATGACACACCAATTAATAAATAATAGATACATCAATAAATACCTTACTTTTGTTTATTTATTTTTTTTTTAACTAACCTGATTATTCTGGGGGGTCGTGCCTGGAAAAGTTTGAGAACCACTGCATTAGTGAACTAGGCTGAGAACATTCAAATATAAAACATCAGGTTAATATGTATCCACAGTCACTGTGTCCTCGTCAAAAGCAAACAGAACATTTGCAAAACAAAATATCCCCATTAGTGATGATGCAAAATATGTCTTGGAAAGACAATAAACTGTACTGTAATTTTAGCTCTGTCATATTTTCCAATGAGAAAGTGCTCCGCATCACTTCCTATCCTTCCTGCTAATTCATAACTCCCAAAAGATAAATGGAGAATCCAGTTCCAAAGTGTCTTACCTCAGAAAAGTGATTCGGAGTTTCTCCCACGTCACGTCTTTCTTCATGCATCAGACTGGTTAACATGCAGAGTTCAATCACATTAAAACATATTGAGGTGTTATGACTTCACAGAGTAGTGAAGCCTCAGTGTTGAATGGATCGATGGTCTTAATCAGTTTGTGATCAGCGTCTGTGAAGTGGAGACAGTTTTGGCTTGGCCACCAGGGCCGTTTCTAGCTTTTTGGGGCCCTATGCAAAATGTTGTTTGGGGCCCCTATTTTGTAAAACTATGGTGGGGGGGATTCCATATCTGGTTAAATAAAGGTTTAAAAAAAGAAGAAATTAACAGTTTAATGCATCAATCTGGTGCAATTTAAGAGGAAAAGAGGCTAGATCCACGAAGAACTCTTAACATTTTTTTTTTATATTTTAAAATTCAAATCAAACATCTCAAGCTGACCTCAGCAATTCAAACCTACAGAAAATGAGAGTAAATGGGACACACTGGGGCTCCCCTACATCAAGAAACTCCTGAAAACTTTTTTTACTGAATCTACATTAATTTATAATATCTATAATATATCTCATAAAATGAGACGGATGCTGCATATTCCTTGTTTATTTTAATAATATGTTTATTTTAAATGTTAGGAACAAATTAGTGTTAAGGAATCAAAATGTGTGTTGAGTGAGAGACCGGTCATTTAATTTATTTTCTTAAAATAAAAAAAGGCTTAAAATGACCCTATGCAACCACACCATCCGCATATAGAAAGAAACGGCCCTGATGGCCATGGTAATATTTAAGAGGTGAATCAGACTGAGAAGCTGTTTCCACGAGGGGATCCTTTGGTGTGTGTGTGCGTGTATGTGTAGAGCGAGAGAGGGGGAGGGGGAGGACTTAGCCTGGTACCTGGTAGTAGTAGCAGGGCTGTGGGAGGTATTCTTGGAATGTCGAAAAAGCGGCTAGATTACATATTCTGCTACACTCACCATCACTACACACACTGTTAACACACCCATGCTGAAAGTGCTTCATGTATGTGAATGTATGTGTGTGTGTGTGTGTGTGTGTGTGTGTGTGTGTGTGTGTGTGTGTGTGTGTGTGTGTGTGTGTGCACAGTACCTACATATCTCACTACACCTGTCACCTGCACACAAATTAGTAAAACATCAACTTCACAGACCTCGGAAGAGGACGGCACCAAATGAGTCATATCGAATGACTACATCAGTGTAAAAGAATCCCCTCCATCTGAGACAGTAGGCCTTTTTCACTGCAGACATTTAGATTTGTCATAGTAGGAAAAGCACAGGTGTTACTAATAACATTAATGACAGCTGTTCTATTCAAGTGTCTCAGTAAATCATGACAGTGAGTCAGGATGCACAGTACCAGGACTCAGAATCTAAAGCGGCTGAATGGGATTCAGCCATCAGTAAATTAGTCATTCACAGTTCTGCTTTTCATATTGTGACATGTCAAAATGTCTTCTGTGAAAAAAGGTCTGTTGTATTATCTTGAACCAACTTTAACCACCAAGTTTAAAGGTTGTAAAAAGTAAGATTTCATGCCTTTTTTTATTATTATAAAGCATGTGAAGGTGCTATGTAAATATTGTGAAAGTATCAAGACACTCAGAAACTGCGGCTTGAAATGAGCCGGAGAGCGCAGATGCAGAAAACCCGGAAACGCTGACCAATCAGAGCAGACTGGGCTTTTTTTGGGAGGGGGGGCTTAAAGAGACAAGCACTTAAACGGAGCGTTTCAGGTATATTAAGACAGTCAGTATGAGAAAAATAATGTTTTCTGAACGTTAAAGCATGTAAACATGAAATCTATTCTTTGAAAGTTATTTGGAAAATACTGCATAAACATAAAATATGCATGGTGGCAAATACAAAATACATTTCTCTTCTCTTTCTAATCTTAATATTCTTTTGCACATGTAAACTGCTGGATGTGGGACAACTAACACAAATCCATCCATTATCTGTAGCCGCTATTCAGGATCACGGGAGGGCTGGAGTCTATCCCAGCTGACATTGGGTGACAGGCGGGTACAGACAGACCACGAGACTATCACAAGACTGACAACCATTCAAGCTCACAATCACAACTACGGGCAATTTAGAGTCAACAATTAACTTAACACCTGCATGCCTTTGGACTGTGGAAGGAAGCTGGAGAAACTGGAGAAAACCCACGCTAATATGCAACCTCCACACAGAAGGGCCCAAGACAGTAGCTTTCTGAATTTGAGCAAACATATCTGATTGCTCCTATATCTACTGCAGCTGGCCTGTCCACAGATTGGCAGCCAGCTAATCACACCGAATATAATTTAGTTTAATTTAATGCTTTTTCATTATAGGGAGCCCCAGGGATGTATTTTTGAAGTTAGCATCACCTGTTTGAATCTTTGTTTGTATGTAACTGTGTATTGCTGCTGCTGCTGTCTGACAGGTTGCTCTGGTAAATGAGACAATGTGCCTCAATGAGATTTACCCGTTTAAATAAAATAAATAAAACCCGGGATTGTTCCATTGGATTTTGGATCATTGCAGAAAATAAGCTCTGTGGCGAACAAAAGTTTATGATACTTACACATTTTGTTCAGTAAGATAATCTTCACAAATTAACACCACTTTTATGAGTTTTGAAGTGTAAATGTAATCGAAAGAAGTAAAAAGCTAACGTTGGGCTGTAAACGAACTACACCACGGTCACATGACTCACCGTCACCGCTGCCATTGCTAAGCTGACGATGACATTTAATGTCCCCGACAACCTCTGTAGTCTCTTTTACCACTTGTTAGCAACTGGCTTTTTTTGTTTGTTTTAAAGACATGTAAAAGCTTCAAAACTCAGGAGTGGGGTATTTACAGACATGAAAATTTCTAAAGCTTGTGTTAACAACAGACCTTATTTCAGATGTCTAGCCAAAAACACATTATAAAAAAACATCAACTTTGAGACTTTGAGGGAACTGGAAGTGCTAAAACGCTAACTCAGTTCCGGGTTTTAGGACTCATTCCTGGGGCTCTCTATTATACTTTCAATTGCTTTTAAAAAGCAAGGTGAGCAGAAAAGGTGAGCAGAAATTGAGAGGCCTAACTGATTAGTTCTTCTTCAAAGATTCCTCACAGCTCAGCAACTCAGGACTCCATATATAAATCCATGTTGGTCTCTACAAATGCATCCAGGCAGGCCTTCATAGAGCCTTGACTTCTTATCATACACTTGATACCAAAACGTGTCTCTATACCAAACAGAGAACAGAAACAGAGTATACACACTACTTTATCTAATACTGACTGTGTACACAGTATGTGTGTGTTTGGTCCTTCACTATATGTGTAAGTCATGTCCAGTGTCTCAGGGCCAACAGATGTGATCGGTCCACATGCACACACTTTCAAGGTAATGGTCTGTTACATTCAGTCAGCTGTCAACGGCGTCATATCCACTTTGCACATGTATGTACATCAATAATATGCTGTAATAAATTAAATGCATTTAAATGTATCTCATTCTTTACATGTATTTTTTATTTCTTTTTTTTCAGTTGAATTTTCAGTATAAATTATTTTTAGTTTTTAAAGTTCAATAAATGCATGATGTTTCCAAAGTCAATGAATAACCATGATAAATAATTGTGATTTCAATATTGACCAAAAATAATGGTGATTATGATTTTTGCCATAAACGAGCAGCAATGTAGATGTGAACCCCAAACTAACATTTTTACAACTCCTAACTGTGTGTGTGTGTGTGTGTGTGTGTGTGTGGTTTTGGGGACTTCAGGAGCTACCCCCCCCGACAGATGCTAACAGCTGGTTCTGAGTTGCTGATGGGATCCAGGAGTTCCTAGAAACCAGGAAACCAAATCTGCGCCCCCCCCCCCACCTCTTCTCTGTAAGGAGCAAATGTTTCGACCCCCAACACAGACCTCACTGTCGAGGTTGTGTTTAAAAGCACACACATTCCCACATCCGCACACGTGCCAGGCTCCCTCCTCCACTCGGACTCCGTACGTTCAACATGTTTCTCTCAGTGCCAGACAACCCGCTTACAAAATAAACATAAATATGAGGGGTATAGCCAAGTTGTTGATATCATCTGGAGAAAGAGCTTCTGTGTTCATGTATTTGCATGACCTTACTGAGAAATGAGTTGAGGTTTTATGTTGATGTTGATTTTATTTTTCATGTTATGTTGACCATGTTGGGAATAAGGTCAAATTGGGCCAAAGGAACATTTCAATGTCCAGGAAGTGATTTTACATTGTAGCGTTCAAACTTTTCCTCTGTGAAAAGTTTTCAATTCAGGGACAGTTTAAAGGAAAGTTTCAGTAGTAAATATATGAGGTTTATAAAAAAGGCTGTCCTGCTACATGAGGCTGCAGACGATGTAATGATAGATTGACTCGTGTTTGTATGAGACCTCCTCCTAGTGGTCAAACAGACACATTACATCTGACTAATTTAATGACAGACCTTTGAGCTGTTGAAGGAAATGTAAAGCCCAGTCCGCTACAAGGCTTTTGTTGTCGCCCAAAACATGAAAACCAAATCAGATGAGAGTCAAGCGAATGTCACTGCAGTGGTGATTTTAATAGACAGAAGATTTAGATAAAATTTCTCATCATTGACAACTAAAGTCCCGAAAAACATAAAAATCCTTTGACGTAAACTAACTTTTGGATTCGTCCTCAGTTACCTCCTTAGCAATTGTATTTTGCTTTTATTTTCTTCAGGTTAGTTGGGTTGTTTATTAAGTTTAGAGGGGTGTTTTTTGGCCATGGCCCACCCTGAGTTCTGATTAAGATCCCAGCATGTTCCTCCAACAGTGACTTGGGGAAGATGAGGACTTGTTTTCATGCTGTGTCTCGGTCCCCTAGATGGAGCATAACACGAGTCAAACAGTGTATCAACTATCAAAATATCTCCAACAAGGCCTCCAAACAAACGACCACAAAGGTCGATTGTTCCTACCCTCTAATACGACCCACAGGACTGTTTCCTAAATTAGCGTCCCTACTGGTGGCAGGGAGATCAACACGTCCTCCAGTCTGGTTTACCAGGTAAACAGTGCCTGGATAAAGCCTTACTTCCTGTCTCTGGGAAGAAACCCCAGAGACAGAAAGTCCATGTTCCCATTCTCAAATCCATTCGCTACGGAAACAACAACAACCTCCGAACTATCAACCTACATGCTGAAAATTACTGTAATGACATGTAATAAGGCAGGCCTGCTGATTTTTCAGTGAATGACTGTAAAGATCTACAAAGAACATGTTTACAACACTTTCGTGTACATGTTCCACCAAAACAAGTTCCCTCCCAACGCTATTTTGCAGACGCACCCTCGCTGAGTCCGGGGCGTACTGTAGCACCACCCAGGATGATTGTGACTGGTTTAAAGAAATTTAAATAGGCCAGGGAGTTTTTTTTCCCTATCCAGGAGTGAAAACGCACTGAATCCAGACCTTCCTCCAGCTCTGTGGAGATAGGGTCTGGCTACGCAAGACTACACGTCCTCATACCTAAACGTAACGGTGACAGTTTTAAACCGTAAACTGTAACACGTGGTTAACGTTGTGAAACGGTCGCAGCTTGGTTATGTTTAGGCACTAAAACTGCTTTGGTAGATTTAGAAAAAGATCGTGACTTCTGTATGTAACTACTACTGTAAGTAGTTACGTTTGTTACGTAAAGTTAAAATAACTCAACGTTGACTTTTAGTTTCAAACGGGACACAAACGGTGGTCTCCTGGTGAAAGTCCTGTTTGTTTGACCCAAACACCACCCCTCCCAGCTACCCCAAACAGAGTTTCAACGTCTCTACGTCACATGACTTCCTGCTTTGCTCCCGTCATAATTACTACGGCCACTAGAGGGAACCGCCTAACAAAAGTAGATGAGCTGCTTATACAAACGGCCTATGGTGTCGTTTTTCAGTCTCCAAAATAGATGCCGATTAATTTTCTGTCCACTGGCTAATCAATTAATTATTTCAGCACTATACATCACACAAACGACAACATTCATTTTTACTGTGTTTTATTGTTACGTTTTGAGTTCCAGCGACGATGACCACATCACAACACAGACAGATCCCAATAATTTAGTGGAGAAAACGTTGATGCTTTGGTTGTATGTCTCTAGTAACCTACCATAATGAAAAAAAAGTACAGTACTGAACTTGCGAGCTGTACACACGTGCATTGACATTATACTAAAAAATACTCTATACAGTATATCCAACACCGTACAGCCATGAGGCATTCACAAGCAGAGAGGAGCCACTGTGTCCCTCTGGTCCTTTGTCTTGAAATCAAAAACATAAAAAGTGCCAAAGTACTGAAATCCTAAAACCACCACACAACAACTGAAGGAGAAGCAATTAAAGTTACAGTACTCATTGATGAATTACAACCTCATGATTCTTCTACAATCAACAGTTATAAGTGCTTATATTGGAAGTGTAACAGCAGCAAGGTTGTTTTTATACTGTACTTTATATACAGTGACCTGGACCCGACTCCATCAAACCTCAGACAAATAACTGTGGTGCGTTGCTAAAGAGCTTCTGAGAAGTCTGGAAACACCTCTACGCCCACAGCAGGCTCCGACTCAAACAGCGAGCGCCGGTCACAAATATGTGATGTGCACACACCTCGGTAATCACAGTGGCTCCAATGTGGCTGACTGTTGTTACAACACATCGCCACAGTGAAGCAGAGGCGAAACATCAGGTCTGTACGTCCAGAAGCAAGGTAAGGTAAGGTAGTAGCTGGGTGAAAACATTTTCTGTTTACATTCAATGTTATTTACTTCACTGGTTCCTGCCAGTTCTAACTCCTCAGGTTAGCTAAGGACTCTTTTTTTTAATTATAGTTGGTCCAAAACTGAAAACCTTACTGAAAACTGAACTTTTATTCCTCTTAAAGACTGTTTGGGTTAGTTGTAATTGCAACACTTAAAGTCCCCCCATTTAGCATGAATACGCAGTATATAAACATTTAATAAGTCGTTAATAACACACTACAATGTACTTGTAAGCAGATATAAGCATTTATTAATGTATTTGTCAACAGCTATAACTCCTCTTGAGGTCACCCGTAAGTGGAGGCTGGTTTATAAACAGATAACGAATGACAATATAGTAAAACACAGTTGCAATAATATAAAATATGTCTTCATAGGAGAATTACAATTACTGTACATTAATAAACACTTAAATGTCCTTATAGCTGCGTACAACTACATTATAGTATGTTATCAGCCATTTATTAAATGTTTGTATGCTGCTTATGAATGGTAAATAGGGGGACTTAAATTAAAAGTGGCACTGTTGCAATTTAGAAATGTGAAATAATTACAAATGGCTTCAGGGCATTTGCAGTATATTTTCTAAGTGTTTTAACACCTGTACACAGACAACATTCTCATTAAAACGGATCAAAAACACGAAGATAAAAAGCTCATTTGATCCGTCTGTGTTAAGACTTCATCAGACTGAACCTCAGCAGAGAAACAGAAAAAGTGTATGTGTGCATAGTCCTATTAATGTGTAGGTATTTTATGATATCGTATGTGTACTGTTCCCATGTGATGTCGATGTGACTAATCAAATAATAATATGTATCCATTCCTTTTTTCTATTTGAGACCTATGACATCTTACTAAGGGGGCTCGGAGTTGACGGAGGCAAGTTTTCTTTACTGTAAATGCAGTGCTCGAGTTGGTGGAATATCCCTTTACAGTACAGTTCAGGACTCCTCGTCAGTGGCACTGGGGGAGCGCTCCTGGAGGAGAGATAAAAGAGAAAACTAGAAACCGTCTAGAATACTTTTTAATCAGAATCAGAAAAATCCATAGTCTTTCAACATATTGTAATTTAAGTAGTCTGAGAGAAACTAGAATTATGCACCTCCTCCTAGCTCTGTTTTCAGGCTTTAGAAAATCTAGTCCCTGACAGGAGACTTGGCCAATCACAGGTCATTACAGAGAGAGAGAGCGTTCCTATTGGCTGTTCTACAAATGCAGATGTGCACGTCTCTTCAGATGGTGAAAGCCTGATTGAAAAAAAGTTGCTATCCCAGCATTGGCAACAACTGCCTAGACTGCAAAGCAACCAAAAAAAAAAAGGAAGATGGACTTATCAAAAAGAAAGTCTGACAATAAACGCAATAGAACACGTGTGAATCGGTGACGTGTTTCAGCGATGGAGAGAAAATAGTTTAGCCTTCTGCTAACCGGCTGCGGCTAATTCTGCAGCTAATTAAAATGTATGTTTCTGTAGCTAGAGCCTCGAATCACAGAATGTCGTCTCAAAGAGTTTTACAGGTCCACACGTTTGCAAAAAAACAGGACGTTAATTTTCATAGAATTGTCGCCATATAATGGCATCGTTATACAGGATACTGTATGAAGGGAGGGGCTTAGGACAGAGAGAGGAGAGCTGCAGGAGGACAGGATCTGCCTTTTTTTTGCCTTACCCAGAAAACTGCATACCCCAGCTTTAATCTTTTTCAATCAATAAAAGTAAGTACAGTGTTGTGTTAACTCAGACGTATACTGGACAAAACTATGACAGTAGTAGGGCTGGGTATACCAGTGCCGGTACCGAAACATTGACTTCGATACCGTTTCCTGAACGATACCTTTTCTGATACCAATTTTATAAAATCCATTTGAACAAAAATCAATTACAACATTACGATACAAATCTTCATTTTTATTTTTCATTATGCTTCTTTGCACCTATGCGACGCACACTGCAGTTAAGCCTCTCCAAATGCAACACACACACACACACACACGAGAGCCCCGTCTCTGTGCGCAACGTGGTGTTTTTCCTGAATGCCTCTACGACGTGTAACGCCAGACAACCATTCACCAACATTATCAGCTCTTGGTACAAGCATGCTGCATGCTTATTAGCTCACTGACGCTGATGAGATTTACTCCTTATTAGGCATTGAAATTTGGTATTGAATGACAAGCCATTTTTCGATAGTATCGAAGCAGATTCGGTCGGTGCCATAAAAGTGTCGAAGTTCGCTACCCAGCCCTAGATAGTAGTACCCAAGTTTCCTTTAAAAGTCAAACTGGTTCTCATAAAGACATGCACGCACACGCACGCACACGCAGTGAGTTACCTCTTCCTGCTCATCCTCAGAGTCGTCGTCACTGACAACAGGTTTGGCTCTGGTGCGTCCTGTTCTTCTGCTGCGTCCCTTCCCTCGATCTCCACCTTTATCCTTCTTTCCCAGACGGATCTTCACTTTCACTGAGCGAGCTGGAGACACACACACACACACGTAACATGTTTATGGTATAAATAAAACTAAGACTAATCTAAAGCGTGAAAAAGCATTTTAGTGTTATCAAAACAATGTAACTGACGGGAAACTTAAGTGTCTCAAGTGAAAAACGGTCAGTGAGAAAAACAACAGATTCTTACCTCTGACAAAGTCAGACACATATTAACTCAAATATAACTCAATTAAAACTCAAAAACAGTTCTCTGCTCTGCTGCCCCCTCTTAGCTGATCATTTTGGTCTTCGATTTCTTTAGTTGATTAGTCAGTTTTTATGCTTTTTTCATGCTGAATGACACATAACACAAGATTTAAAGTGGTGCTTTTGTGTGATTCTTTGTGGAGAAACTCAGTTTTACAGGTCTGTTGATTAAATCAAGTGTTAGTCGACTAAGAATTTCTTTAATCGAGGACAGCCCTACTCTCTTCGCACGGACAAGCTTACATTCAGACTCTGATCCGTCCTCCAGCTCCTCTTCCTCCTCCTCGCTCTCCTCTCCCTCACTTTCCTCCTCCTTCTCGATCTTTTGCCTCAAACTGGTAAACACTGACTGCAGGACGATGGAGTCTTCATATATCTGCTCACATGAGAAAAACATGGTAGAAAACAACTGTTTATTATCAAGATCATGTACATTCAGGTAACACAATGCTTTCAGTAACCACAATTCATGTATGATTACTAAGATTTTAGCATTTTATGATGGGGGAGACAGAAAAAGTCGTCGGCCATGCATGATATAGGCGTCTGCTGGGCCAATCAGCAACAAGATGCATAATTTATCCAGCGACGTAGCAGTTACAGCTTTAATATTGACCTTAAAGCTTTATGATCAAGGCAATCAGGGTACAGGCTTATATAACAAAATAATACAGTAAAAATGTAAAATGTCCTCCAAGTTTCACCAATCAGACTTTTGGCATTCAAACTATTTTTGCTTATTGTGATGTCATTTCTTGGAGTATCTCCAATGTTTTTTCATCAAATTTTACTAAATAAACACAAAACATATTGATCCAAAAAAAAAATCCTAATGTAGAAACATGAACAAAATATTACTTAACACTCCATAAGTTAATTGAACTATGTGCATTTTTTAGTTTTTGAGATGTGAGTGCAAAGGTGTTATGATGTTATGTCACGTGGTTTTACACTGAATGTAATGATGTCATCATGAGCATACAACATGTTGACGTGAAAGACTGAAGCCTTAGCTTTCTGCTGCAAAAAGAATGAATGCTATAGCTATTATGACTATGTCTTTTTTTTTTTTTAGATTCGTTTAAACAGGATCATGCAAATAACGATCTCCCCACGGCCGCCCGCGGGACGTCCATTATCATGCACGGGCCCGTTGTCTCATAATCCGCCCACGAACTCAACAGTACACAGAAGAGGAGAGGACAACAGGTGTTTTTCTGCGTCCATGAGTGAAGATTGCACACAGTACGTCTCACCAGTGATCCCTCCAGATTGAAGGTCTGAGCGTTTTGGAAGAGCAGCATGACGTCTCTCTCCAGGTCGCCCAGACTGCGGTAGCGATGACCTCGGATCCTCTCCTACAGTGAAGATACAGCATGTACATCACTTAGGATATACGTAACACACGATGTGTATCTGTTAACATTTTCTTGTTCGTTTTTTATTGTATGGGACATCCTTTGCTGCTGCAGTGACCAACTTACCCCAAAAGAATATTTTTTTCTGATCTAACCTTGATCTTCCTGAAGTCCACGGGCTTGCGGATCAGCTCGTAGTACTCCGGCAGCTCTTTGCGAGACGGCAGCTGGATGAACACCTCGCTCAGCTGACGCCCACTGGCGCTGCAGGAAATGACATCATCAGAATGAGACAAAACACTTTTATCAACATCTGAAAGCTCCCCATGAGTGAATGAATTCATCATATCAAATTTGCCTTTGTTTATTTATACTACGAATAGAAACGTTAACTTGAGCGTCAGAGTTCAGATCCACTACTGTTTGCCAGTTTCTAGATGTTTTTGAAAATATCCGTAAACCACAGCCCCACGTTTTTATACATAAAATACTGTCAGCCAACATATAAAACCCAATTAATACAAATTTGTAACAGTTAAAGCTCTCAATCTGTAAATTCACACAGTATGCAATTAAATCCTTAAATGCACAATATGGAATTTTCTGCTCTAATCAAAACAATAACAAAAGACAGTTTGGTGAGATTGTGAAGGAGCGTGGGAACATGGGATTTGTTGTTTTCATCACCATTGCCATCATTGCAGTCAGTTTCTCCTAGTTAGGATTCCTT
>JAOVVB010278944.1:0-17500 GCA_028570985.1 Heterobranchus longifilis | reverse complement strand
CAAAGCGCCTGCCCTTTTCCAAACAGTTTCTAATGACGGCTTCTCAGATGGTTCTGTGAAACAACCATCTGATGGCGTCAGGTTAGAACAGCTGTAAAGTCTGCATGGACACTATTTCTGGACATTTAGCTACTTCAGCCCTGTATGCAGCCTTACAGGTGTATGTGAGGGTCCTAAAACCAAACCCCTATACAGAAAACAGAACATTTAACTGCACTGAGCAGTGTGAAAGAAGTGGCATACCGAGTCATCAATGGCGTATGTATTGATGAGGTGAGCCAGCAGGTTACAAATCCACAGAGACAGGACGTCACCGAGCAGACGAGGAATCAAACCACTGAAAAAAAAACAACCAATTTCTGATTAAAACATCATGAATATGAGAAAAAATAATCAGCATACTGGATATACGATCACACTATTGTAAAAGAATAAACTGACACTATAAGTCAAGGTTATAATCCAGTTTGCCACTGAACCACGTCCCACTCTCAGGCTGTGTACGTCTCTATAAACTCTGTATGTATTAACGCTTTCTATTGACCATCAAACACCTGGTGTATTAAAGAAAAAAAAAAGTAAAACTTACGCAAAGAAGCCCAGTATGCCTTCTTCTCTGTAGACTGTGACGATGGAGTCAAACACCCCACTGAAATCAGAAGATATATTTATTTTTTAAGTTTTTTAACCATTTTCACAGCTCTTCCCATTGAGGTTTGTGTCTAAAACATGAAAACTTTACCTGTATTTTGTTTCTCTCCCAATAAACTGGACCATACATCGCAAAGTAATCACTGAAAAACAAGTCGAGGAAAACATACTTGACATGCAGACTAGTGTGTCCCCACACAGGTTTGCCAGATCCAACCAAAACATTCACAATGTATCACAAGTGAAAGCACTTCAAAGCTCTATTACAACCTCTGGAAGTAACGCGTGCATAATGCAGTTAAAGCGTGTGACGGATGTTTGCAGCTGCAGACGTTCGGGACGTACCATGAAAGGGATGTGTGACAATGGTGGCGCAGGAACGAGCGATCATCTCTTTGGTTGTCTGCGAAAGACGGAAAACAATCAGCTGACATGTATGCATGAAACATAAACATCATATCGTACATTTAAGTGGACATGACCTTTACATTCACATATTCAGAGTTTGTTCCTCAAAAGAATATAATAAGGAACCTTGGCAGAGCACAATGAGAGAAGTGAAAGTTTTCGGGCTACAATACATTCTGACTGATTCCAATGTAGATTTTTTTTTTTCCGCACAGATAGACGACCCTTTTTAACCAATCATTAACCGACAGGCTCACCCGTGCGGGAGGCTCGGACATACTTTCCACAGTCTGCGTCTGCAAACAGCTGCAGAGTTTGTAATTAACTAGCAGTTAAGAAATTGTCTTGCCTATTTTTTCTCTTACAATGCAACACACTTTTTAAATGTTTTAATACATAATATTGTTTTAAACTGTTTCACTGATATTATACCATGGTCTGGATGAATACTACATTCTGATTGGCTGCAGGGTGTCCGTTAAAATGCGTTAATGGACACCTACTATGTAGTTCTGGTGAAACGGTGTGTTCTAAATCAATGTGCTGCACCGGGAGAATTAAATCAAATATGAAGATGGAAAAGATGTAAGTTGAGATAAAATTTAAAAAAAACAATGAAATGGGCAGTTAATACACCGAGAGACTTCCTTGCACAAAAACAAGTGGACTTAAAAGCTAAAGTGCAGAAGCTCTGACTGAGACCCTGCAGGGGGTTTAAGCTGCTGTCACGTGATTATCTCACATTCCATATGCTGTGGGCGACAGTACACATTATCTGTTTGTGAGAAAGTTAATAGATAGATAGATACTTTATTCATCCCCTTGGGGAAATTCACATATCCAGCATTTTCCGACAAATCAAGGCAAAAGAGGTACAAGATAATTTAAAAGGCATGCATAGTAATAAAATAATAATATTGATTTAGGGACAATATGGATAGTCCTGTTAAACATACAGTCAAATTCTATTTACTGTTTGTCAACCGTACGGAATGTTATTGACTTTAAATCTAGCTAGCATAACGTTAGCTCTCTGGCTAACAGCTGAGCTGCAGGTGAGCTGACGGACTAGAAGTACCTCCCACTGCCAAGTCGTGTCTGAGGTTCATCCTATTTACTCAACGTTTCCATTGCAGAAGAACCTTATGGGATGGGAATGATTGAGTTATTGTTTGAAAAAAACTTTGGATTTTGATTTGCAAAATGCATGAAAATGTAATGGTCTCTGGCAAGTGAGCGTGGTATAAGCTGCCCGAGGTGGTGTCCATAATCAGGTTTTAATGGATGCAACAGTCCTCCACCTGGTCTCCCCGTCGTCCATTAAATCCTGATAAGGGACACCTCTTCGGGTCAAAATCCTTGTTGTCGGTTAATGAGTTTGCTCTTGTTTGCTGTGTTATAATAAGTGTGTTACCTCGTTAACAACGTGCTGTAGGGAGCCCTCCACAGACTTCTGACCTCCCAGTACCTGGACAACACAAACAAACCTCAGCATCAGCCATCTTTGAAGAACATTTTGTAATAGTACAAACAATAAATCAGGAAAAAGAAACCCTCTTACCTGAGGTGTGCCTTGTTCCTGACATTTCTGTAAGAAACTAGAGGTTAACATGATAAAACTGCCCTTGTGAATAAAGACTTGGTGCGTTACATTTACATCCTGGCAAAACAAATCAGTTTATCCTACTTTAGGAACATTAAATTCTATTCCATGTCCAATATGTATAATCCGTTTACACCAGGCATTAATATGCACCCTGGAAGTTCAGACATCCATTTGAAAACCTGGATGTACAGACACCTACGCCTGGGTATCGTCAAATTCAGTCAATACTGATACTGATACCGGTATCAATACCTTGAATCCATTTTTAACAAAAATAAACTACATTACGGTACAAATCTTTATTTTTCAGCTCCTTTACACACTGTAGTAAAGCCTCATACAACAACATGTGAGCACCGTCTCTGTGCGTAACGCAGTGTTTTTCCTGCATTCCTCGATGTGTAACATTAGACAGCCAATCACCAGCATTATTAGATCTTAAAGTACAAGCACGCTGCGTGCTGATTGGCTCACTGAAGCTGATGAGATTGAACCCAGGGCATTTTTCGACAGCCGATAGTATCGATGCAATTTGATCCCGTGCCTAAAAAACATCAAACTTCGGTATTCAGCCCTACAGGCGCCCGAGACAATCACAACAAAGTGTAAACATCAAGCAACACACACACCGAGTCGGATCTCTTCCCAAATATTGCACAGAAAATGGCAAATTTCCATATGGCTATTTTAAAATTTTCCCTAGCATTTCTCCTGTGCAGAGAGCACAAGTGTACCTACCAAGAATAACAACAACATTTTAATTAAATGACACAATGTTAAAAAGGAAATGCTTTCAGGACTATACTAAGTGCACTATATCTCCATACGAGTTCATCATTACATTCTTACTCTGATCTGAAGAACAAGCTGGAGGTGCGATTACATCCTTTTATGGTGCACGAGATCAGGCCTACCTGCACAACTCTGCTGTGCACAATGGTGCCGATGGAGCCGGCACAGAGCCTTGGACCGAGCCCTTTGAAGAGACCCGCTTTGCCATCAATCTTGATGATGTGTTTTGCTGAAACATTCGGAAAATACACAGCAGGACAAGTTGTAAAAAGGCCAGTATGATGTTTAAAGTAGATGTGTTTTGACTCTAGTATAAACAAAGTTTAAAGTATCCAACTGAAGGACAAGTCAAGATAAGATAAGGAATCGATAAGTCAACCCAGAGTTTCCCAATCTATTTATGAGCATATTCATATAAAAGGGGCGGCGTTTTGCAGCAGCAGTGTACTGGCAGCAGAGCCAAGAGCAAACTATCATATTAAACAAATGCGAAGAAGTTAAACACATAATCCAGGCCAAAAGCAACACAGTTGCAGCTGTCACATGCAGGAAGGCTGGCAAAAAAAACCATTGCCCATGTGTGAATGCGTAAGTTAGTATGCTTATGGATAGGAAAAAATACAATTATTTTATTGTCATTACGCACAAGTACAACAAAATTAAGTAGCAATCCTGATGGTGCATTCAGATATAAACAGCAAAATAGAGAAAAATAAAAAATATATAGCCTATTATAAATAAAATATTTGCTGTGACTATAGGCTAAAAACAGTACGATAGATGAGATAATATCACTGCTGCATCTAGGACACGAGTAGATCTGACTATAATTACATTTGTGTATTGCATTAAATTAACGTGTTGCTTAGGCGTGTATGACAATTTTGGCCTCATTCTTTCAGCTGCAACTCTGGTGGTGTGGACTTAGGAGCAATAAATATAAATATTAAAAATATAATTCAAAGCAGTAAGTAGGCTTACTTTCATATCGTATATTAAAAAATTAAAATAAAAACATAAAATACCTGTAGCAAAGTAACACATGTCAATGCATATAGTCTGTAGGACTGTAAGTGCACAACGTGTCACACTGGCAAAATACACAAATAAGTCACTCTCTGACGAGAATCTATATCTAGATATGTATCTCTGTCTGCCCTCCCCTCTCACATTCTTGGGATCTTCTATGAATGGTGATGCCACTTTCCAAAATAATTGATTGGTCAGTAGGCGGTGCTTTTTTTTTTTATATACACATTGTGTTATCTGGAACATAACCTGCTCTGGAGCAGGTTAGGTGTGCAGCACAAGTTACCATGGCAGTGTACCCCGGTAAGAAGTGAACCACCATCATAACACAGAAAACCCAGGGTTAAACCTGAAGTTCCCTCGCTAACCCCAAATCCTGGTTCATAGTACAGGCCTGAGGCCCTTGGTCAGACCTCATACAATGGGGTCATGGCTAGAAGGTTAACCCTACATTTGCCAAAGTCTCGTGAGATGGGTAAGGTTAGGCATTAATCTTGAATGGTATGGTTAGGGTTAGGTTGTTGAGTAATGCAAGAGTTTTTGCCCGTTTTGTGGCAGTTTTCTCAAATCTATGGTTACGTTCTAGACACGACCATACAATAGACATTGACACAGCAGACATTTTGACTTGCAAAAGTGGGAAAAGCACAGGTGTAATTAAAAACATTAATGATGCATTCAGTTTAGGTGAGCCAGTGGCTCTGCACCGTGCATGCTGACTCTGACATGACTTACTCTGACACTTAATGGAGCCGTCAATGTTATTATTTACACCTGTACTTTTCCTGCTTTGGACACTTTGAACTTAGGACAGAGTTGTCACATTAAATTAAAAGCTACAGCAGCACATGGTTAAATACAGATACACTAAAAGCACATATCTTCCAGTCTCCTTAAGAGCACTTTAATAAATGTTGCAGATTCTATTATTAAAAGTGTATGTCAAGAGTCGGACTCACCATAAGCAAACAATCCAGGCAGCTGGTAGACTTGTCTGCCAAACAGGTTTCTGCCCAGGGTGGGAGGCAGCGGCTCATGTCCTACCTAACAACACAGTAATAATAGCGAAAGAAAAAGTGATTAGCAATATGCACTGTAACTGTATGCACTTTCATTATGTATCAGCACCACAAACTGTAGCTCACCACCACTTCCTGGTTTAATTTTTGCCTCGTTGTTTTTGTTTACTTTGTCAGCTGAATGAACTTATCTGTCTTTAAAACAACCTGACTGTAAAGCTACAATAAGTTGGCTTGTTCCTGATTAACGTTGACTTTAGCTAGTTAGCAAACGCTAGTGTTAGCTTACAAGCTATATTCTAGTGGGCCAAAGGACACCGGTCAGTACATGACCCAGGTGCTGTCATTAATGTTCCACATTTGTTATTAAAGATACACACATGGCAGCTAGCCAACACTGTGTGCGATACAACTGTAAAACTGTACAAATAACGCAAAGAAATGTTAGCTCGTCCCTGACCTTTTACTGTTAACAGGTCAACAAAATCACCGTGTGCGAATGTTTCAGGAATTAAAATAAAATTAAGTTTGTCATTAAGGGAAATTGTTATATTATGCAGCAACACACAGGGTGTAACGTTATTTAACAGAAAAGAGATGCTAGCTGTTATCATTAGCCGTCATCTCTAGCACTTCAACGTAACGCAACCTAAATGCTTGTTAAAAACATAACATGTATCCGGGGATATTTCACGGGACGATTAGTTGTTCGTGTACATTATGCATGCAGAATATTAATTACATATGAATACAGTATGAACTTTAAGAAGCCAAACACCTCACTTCCGCCTACTATAGAGTATTTTGGAAACAGAAGGTCATAGGGACAACACACGGACCAATAATGTAGTTGATGTTGTCGGAACATTTGCGTTTATGTGTATTAGACGCATGCTGAATTAAAGAGTCCATTATAGTGATTCAGGAAATGGTTTAAGTCGTGTTCTAGACTACACACTCATTTAGAGATAAGCGAGGCAACATTAAACTGCGCTATTTTCAATGGAGTTTGACAGCTTCTTCTCCAGGCTGCTAGCTAAACGTTAGTTGAGTTGTGCAGTATTTACAAGCGCTAACAGCGACCAGAGCAGCTCCTGCACCAGCAGCACTGCTCCTCTTACCTGGATGAGGACTTTAATGTACATCAGAGGGTGGGAGAGGACGGTGAGCCCTGATCCCAGCAATACTTGGCCACACGTGTCCGCCATTTTTGGAGAGACAGGGGAGAGATAGGAAGTCCTTCTCTTTCGTCTTGCGTCAGAGGAGGCGATGGCACTCATACTTTATGCCATTATAACGGTACCGCCATCTAGTGGTACTTCTCTGGCATTGTCAGTACTTTAAACAAGCATGGACAGATGTTTCCAGATGTGTACAAAGAAAATAAAATGAGGAAAATTCATATATCATGATAATACATACATAAATATAAGTTTACAAATGCCCCTTTTTAGTGTTTTTAGAAAGATTTTGAACAGTAGGCTACATTAAAAAAAAATTAAATCTTGTACCAATAATAAAAAATAAAAATAATCATTGTTTTTTATTGCCTTATCATAAATGTTGTTATTATCTGTTTTTATGTTACGCATTGTGCTGTATAAATAAAGTGTAGGCCTATTATTATTATTATTATTATTATTATGCTATATTCACTAAATATACAATTACAAATGGTGCCTTAAACATCCCCTTTTTCTTTTTTCTTTTTTGTTCGCCTATTGTTTTTATTTTTGTGTTATTTTATCTGTATTTATTTGTCTCATTTTTTCACCTGTGGTTGCCCCACCCCTCCCATGCTGTATGGACTTTGCATTATGTTTCTTATTGTAAAAATGTGATTGTGTGACAAGTGCAATTTGTTCAATAAATAATAATAATACAAATAATATTTTAAAAAAAATACAAATACATAGTGGTAGTGTGGATCAGATATTATATTATTGTACCCATTATTCCTGTTTCTCTGATCAAATACAATTCAACTGCTTGCTCCACTTGACAGGTTACTCAGTCATGTTTATGAGAGTGTGAATTCCAGCCTTCCTGAAAAGTATGGGTCAAAAATATTTCTACATTATATTGATTGGAAATGTCTTTATAAATTGGTTTGATTTGCAGTTGCCTGCTCTGCATATGGCTACATGTCCTGGCCTACTGTTTTACCTGCTGTGCTTTTTTATGTTTGCATTTTCCAAACAAGAACACTTCCTGGGATGATATGTAGTTTTATTCATTTTTATTCATTATTATGGCTGTGATTTAGAAGCGCACATTGTAGAAACTCCTCTAAGTTCCTTTAGCCTCTTACTAGTCCATCTCCTTTTTGTTTTTTAGAGTTGTTTAAGAGGAGATAGCAGGTCAACAGTAGAAGTCACATACACATTCAAGTGGTGTCCATCATCTGAAAGCTGAGAACCTGAAGATTAATTTGTGCAGCACTGTGTGTCAAGTTTTCCTAGTTGGAAATCAGAAATAAAAATCAATTAATCAATTAATTAATTAATTAATTAATCAATTAATTAATGAATGAAGCAAAAATACATTGTGAAAGTGTATAAGGGCTTAGAACATTGTGATGGAAGTATATGATAGCCATTCTCATGCTCTATTATGGCTCAAAAGTTGTTGTAGCAATTTGTTTTGGTTGATATCATTGTTACACAGATTTGGTGCAAATTTGAATTCTTTTTTTTCCATAATTGATAAAAATGGAAAAAAAGAAATCCCTCCAAAATACAATATCAAATGATATTATTATTATATTTCTATTGTTATAGAAAAATCCATGCTGTGATTTGGTATCAACAACTTTTGACATTTGTAGATTTGTGTAATAATTGCATTTTTCTGCAATTGGATAACAAGCACAATAATGGTCTCACTACAATTAAATGGTTACTATGGAGACTAACATCATCACACATGAATACAATTGGGCTCATTGAATCCACAAAAGTCTCATCTTTCCAGTTGTACCTAATTTATGTAATTCAAGACTGTTTATGGACCCCAGCATGCAGAAATATTCAAATACACCATTTTAGAATACCACATTTGTACTGCATGAGAAAAACTGCAGGTCTTTGCCCCAAACTGCATGAGATTATCATAAAGTAGGTGTGTCTATAAAGGGGAGACTCGTGAGTACCCATAGAACACATTTTCATTCAGATATCTTGAGGTCAGAGGTCAGTGGGACCCCTTTGAAAATATAGCCAAACTTTGGAGTGTTATTTAGCCTCCTTACCTATAAGCTATAGCACAACATGGTTGGTGCCAACAGATTCCTTATTGTCTAGTTTCATATGATACAACATCTTTAGCCTGCTACAGCCTCTGAAAGATAATATGTCGATATGTTGATGAGTTTTAAATATTGAGTCTATAAGTTTGGGACATTATAATGTCATTATTATACTTGACATCAGGACAGCAAACAGCTGCTTATTGAATAAATCAATGATTAATGAATATGCTTAGTTAAGCTTTGAGAAAACAAACAGATGTGATGAAAGAAAGAAAAGACAACACTGTGTTTCAAAGTAATTTTATAGTTTGTGACCATTGATTGTTGTGCTGATGAGCTCAGGTCTGCAGCTTCTGTTGATCCGTGTGTCAGCACATGTGATCAGGCTTCCTCTGTAACAGTGAGCAGCACACAGGTGGGTTAGCTCCAGCACACACACACACACACACACACACACACTGCACACACACATTCATAATGTGCTCATGTGGACACTCACAGCACTTGTAGAGATTGTTGAGCCTGGTGATGTCATTGCGACTCATCTCCTTAGCGTTGCCAAAGGACACGTTGGCGTTAGGGATGGGGACCATGGTGGGCTGGTTGTTCTTGGAGAAGGCGTACCTACAAGAGACACAGAGCTGTTAGACATCCTACACACACACATGCACACGCACACGTATGAAGACACAGATCTTGCTCTCACTTGTGGTACTGCATGACAGAGTTGTAGTCGTAGGGAGTGCCCTGGTTGAGGGTGGCGATCTTCCTGAAGTTGTGCTCCATTCCTAAACACAAGAATAATTAACATTAAAGTTACATTTGTTTGGTTTGAATTAACTTTGACTCTAAACAGAAATGAGTCCAGCTGCTGCAGAAAATGCTTTTGTTACTGATGTGTTTATATTCAGAAAGCTGCAGTCACACAGTGAGCTTCTGGTTCGTGTAGGATCAGTGATTCTCTAGTCTCGGGTAGCCAGACCTATCTCCAGAGCACTGTGTCCCTGCTGGGGAGTAGGTCTGGATTGAAGAGCTTTCACTCCGGTTGGGCAGCGCTACACCCCAGCTGCAGCGAAGGGCTGCAGCGAGGAGCAGTTAAACCTGATGGTCGTGATGAGGTCGTGCCATGTCAGGTATAAACAGTGTTGGGGAGACACTAGTTACATGTAACTAAATTAGTGTAATTAATTACAAAATAAATGTAATTGTAATTGGTTGCAGTTACTAAGAAAACATATGTAATTCAGTTATAGAAATTAAAATGTTGGGGATTACAAAGGGGTTACAACCACGTCATTTACATCACAAAGGGGCGTGGCTCTCACTGATGCAGCTGCAGTACAATGTGTGGTCGTAGGTGGTACTGGGTTTGAAACATAGACTGTATAAAAAGGATCATTGCAGAAAGTAAGCTCTGTGGCGATTTATGATAATTACACGTTTTGTCTAGCAAGATAATCTTTCCATATGAACACAGCTTTTATGATTTTAGAAGCATGAATGCAATCAGCAGAAGTAAAAGGTAACGTCAGGCTATAAAGGAACTACCCAACGGTCGAATGTCACTACTAAGCTGACGGTGACGCCAACCTCTGTAGTCTCTAGCTTGTGTTAACCACAGACCTTATTTCAGACGTCTAAAACACCCATTGACTTCGAGGCGAGGGAACCAGAAGTTCTGAAACGCTAACTAATTTCAGCGATTAAAAACTACAAAACTGGGGGACCCTATATGGTCGTAGGGTTTGGAGGACTAAATACATCAGATGGCTTCCAGCTTTCATCCCGTGATACTTTCTGTGAACACTAGAGGTCAACGGCCAACAATAAAACGTCAAACGTGGGTCGTAATTACTGCTTGAACAAACGACAGGTGGTTTTGTTTTTATGTGGAGGACAGTTTCACATAAATGTAAGAAAAACACTTTTTTAGTGGATGGGATCTTGAAAACATGAGGCCTGCATGGTCATATGATCTGTTATCTGAATGCATGTGTCTGCAGCTGACTGCGTCTCCTCTCTAATCTGCCAGAGTGAAGAATGAAGATCTGTGTTACCAGACTGGACGTTCTGCAGCATGACTTTGATGTGGTTGTCCCTGTCAGAGCGGGTCTGCTCGTGGTTGAAGCCCAGAGCGTGGAGCAGCTCGTGCTGGACGGTGCCGTGGTAAAGACATCCACGACGGGCCAGAGACAGCACCTGCTTACCACCGCGACGGCCAACGTAGGACCAGCAGCTGCACGGGATCAGAGAGCGAAGAGTTGAAGAACGCAGAAGTGCGAGAAAAGCTTTCAAACACTTTTGTTCTTACCCGTCCTTGGACTCGATGCTCAGCCAGTCGCGGTCGCTGCTTCTGCTCGGCCGGAAGCGGATGCAGGAGAAGGAAGAGAAAGACTCCAGTCCACGGGTGATGATGGCCTTCTCACGGGAGGCTGGCAGGACCACAGCACAACATTTAGCTTTTTATCTTCACACAGACGAGCATATCAGCCACAGTATTTGACAATATTTTCTGGAAATTGCATTTGAAAACATAAAGTGTGGAGTGCAGTTTGTTAAGGGGAGACACTGATGTTCAAATGAAGCTTCATGAAGCATCAGTTGTGTTTGTTGACCCCACTAGATGGCGCTCTGTTTAAAGAAAAAGGCTCAAGGAAACAAATTCAGTGTGTTTTCATCCCTTTGTTGAACAGAGCGACATCCAGTTCAGGGTTCATCACTGACTTCAGGGGAAATTTAACAATAATTAATTAATAGATATCAACAAGAATATTTCCAAGTTGATTACTTACACTGAGATTGTTATTATTATTATTACAAGTGTTCTGAAATATTTTGTTTAAATATGCAAATCAGGCATTATCTTATGACTTATGCACTAATTTGCATAGATTTACAGACAGAAATGTGAACATTAAATAAAGCCAGGTTCAAAATTCTTGTTTCATTTTGTCGACATATTAGAGTCAAAGGTTTTTACAGAGTGGATTTTGGATATCTCTTTTTATCACTCCCTATATCAGAAAATACTGTCAACACATTAAAAAAAAAGCCATGTTTTTAGGAATAAAATGTTGTATAAATCAGGCAATAAATGTAAGTATGGAAAGTACTACTGTAAATTATGGTGTATACAAGAGTTTGAGGGGGAAAAATATATTTAAACTATTTTATTTATGTAATTTTTATTTAACCAGGAAGTCCCTTGAGATAGAAATCTCTTTTCCAAACATAAACAAATTTGTTAACAGTCAGCAGGAAACAGGCCTCTGTCTGTTGGATTCTGGGATACCGACAGTTCGTCTCACAGACCTTTTGTCAAAGTTGTATGTGGACGGAGCAACACTCACAGAAGTGATTGGTGATGTAATAAGGAATGTAGACCTTCCCATCAGTGAACTTTCCCCACGTGCAGCCTCGGCTGGTGCAGGGGTCGGCGTTTTTCTCCACATCGCTGTCGATGGCGATGTCTCCCTCAATCAGGGTGGGATCATCGGCAGAACGGACTGAAACACATCATCACATCACACAGAGACTCACAGAGCTGCTGAGCTGCTAATAGAAGAAGAAGAAGAAGAAGAAGAAGAAGAAGAAGAAGAAGAAGAAGAAGAAGAAGACGGTGACTCACTCAGATTACTGTTGGCTCTCTCCAGAAGTTCAGAGACAGAAAGCTCTGAGTCCTCCTCTGCAACAACAACAACAACAACAACAACAACAACAACATCAACATCAACATCAACGGCCGATTAATCGGGCAGATTATTGACATTTTGAGATAATCGGTTATCTCAAATCACAAGGCTGATTAATGTGCAGAGTGTGCAGATTAGGGCTGAACAATTAATCAAAATTTTATCGAAATCGCAATATCGCCTACTGCAATTTTCAAATAGAGGTGCAATATTTGTTAAAGGCGAATGTGTGTCAAAATATAATTTTAAATCAAATATTGTCGCGTTGCAGAGATGTCCCGGCCTATAAATCATATTCTACAGATTTAAGAAAAAAAGACTTTTGTTTGGTACAAATCCGTGCAGAAATCACACCATGATCATTTTAATGTTTTTCAATAAAAATAAGAATAATTCTGATCATTCCCTCTAATATTGCAAATCATAATCGCAAGTGATATCAGTGAAAATAATCGCAATCAGATATTTTTTTCTAAACCATTCAGCCTTAATGCAGATCTACAAAAAGGACCAAAAACTAAGAGATGCTGCTTGGTGTTCCTGTGCACTAATGTTGTTTTTATTTATATATTTCAGAAACAAAGAGATGCTGCTATCTGCTGAATATGTGTTCAATAAATGTTCATTTAAGTTCAGCAATGTTGTGTCACATTTGTTGTTATTATTAACATTATTTTTTAAATTGTTGCAGGCTATTTTGTCAGATGCAAAAAAAACACTAAAAAACAAAATCAGGATTATAAATCAGCCATCAGCCGCCCTGCTCTCGAAATATCGGTATCAGCATCGGCCATTGAAAAACACATATCGGTCGACCACTACTACAAACACACCGGTCATAATACTCACATGTCAGCACATTAGTCTGATCATTAGATACATACCTGCCTGCAGATTCAGCGAGGGATCAGAGGAGAAAAAACAAACATATTAGAAATAGATAAAAACTGCATGACACAGTTAACACAAGCGATTATGAGACACATGTCAGCATCATAGAACATAAAGCTCTGTAGATAAAGTGCATCCTATCATCATCTGTGAGAAATTATTCAAATAGTGCTGAAAAAGAAAAATGGTGTTTAAAAACTTAAGTGAGGTATAAACAAATTCTCAAATTCATTTCTGTGAATCCTGAGAGACAGATGTGACCGTGACAATCAAGGTTAAAAAGTTAACGATTTAATTAGATATCACCATGAAACTTCCCCAGTTGATTACTTATAGTAAGACCATTTATTTTTGTATCACAAGGTTTCTGAAATATTGTGTTTAAATATGCAAATTAAGCATTATCTTTACATAAAAGTGGAGTAGAAGTGGAGATTTCTGACTCAGAGTATGATTAAAAAATATTTTTTTTTAATTCAGAGAAAACAGCCTTTAAAGAAGGGTTCATTTTTCATTCATTAGAAATGTATATATAAAATTTATATTTATTTAAAATTGCATTTTTCAAACTGGTGTTTGAAAAATATTTAGATTTTCAAAAACAATGTGTTTTTTTTTATTGTGCCCTCCTATCAATCAAACTGGTGTTGCTTTATTCATTTTAAGAATGGCTTTTATCCGTTTTTGCAAATTAACTCTTATTGTAAAATTCTGCAGTTTTCTGAAATGTTATGTTTAAATATGCAAAGGATTCATTATCTAATGCTAACTTTTGGTGAACTGAGGAGAAATCTACAGACACAAATAGGAAAAAGTGTCGTAAAAATTACAAATGTTTTTCTTTCCACTAGTCAGAAAGAAGACATGCTATGGAAGCAACATCTCAAACTGAACCAGTGCATGTAAAAACAATGTTTTTGCCTTCTATATCTAGAAGTGTTGCGATGCAACATGATGAATGAGCATCCCACTGTGCTGTCATTGTTGATTGTTGCTCTGACACTAAGACCCTACCTGGTTGTCGGCCCAGCAGCAGGCAGACAGCAGCAGCAGAGCCAGAGCAGAGAACCTGAAAACAGACGTGCGAGCCATCCCAGCAGACCTGCAGGACACAGCGAAAGATACAGTGTTGAATCTCCACATGCACACTGAAACAAAGTGCACACGTGTGCATTCTGCTGCAGCTGAACTCACCTTATGTGGACTCTGTGTGGACGTGTGAGTAGCTGAGGTTTCTCTGCAGCCTTTTATATACGTTCAACTGCATCGCTGAGCCCAAATATGGATTATCTGGGTACTAAGAAAGCCAAAGAATCAGCTAAACTCACAGGCTTATCAGTCACATGTGGTTCAGACTCTCACGCAGACACAAACCCACTATGTGGGAAAAAGGACACTTGTTGCATTTACCGTCATACTGTACAAAACACACAGAAATAATGGAAAAACGTCTCTGTTATGTCTGAGTTCTTATCATTTGCTCTATTTCCATGGACTGTATATTTGCTAAAATCTCTCAACCACCATACTCTACTGCTCCTTCAGTAACTCTGCACATGTGAATTTGCACATCTATATTCTCCCACTCTACCTCATTACATGTCTAATGTATGCATGTTATCCTATGTTTATAACGTGGCTCATGCATATATTATCCTATGTTTATATTTTATATTTAAGAGTGTATTCTAGTATATTCTTAGATATACATCTTATACTTATAGAGTATACTAAGGTTTTGTCTTGAGCTACTGTAATTAATTGTGTTTGTTCCGTTTATTTTCTATTGCACTGGTTCCCAACCTGGGGGTCCCAACCCCCACTAGGGGTCACCAAAGCTGGATATTTGGATTATTAGTTTAGATATCAACTTTTTAAGAAATCTCAAGCTATATTCAAGGAGCCTTTCCGATCTGCTGAACAGCCTCGTCCTGCATTAGAAAATAATGAAGTTAAAACGACCAAAGAGCTAATAGAACAATGACCAAGCGCCGGAGAGAAGACAACACTGAAATTGTATGAAAAAAAAGAAAAAAAAGAAGAAGCCTATTAAATATATATGATTGTTAAAAAATCCCAAAAATACATAATAACTCTAACTATTCAGAAAACAGAGAACCCAAAAGCATGACTTCAGAGGCAGTGGCTGAGTGTCCAATATTTGTAATCAAGTCCAAAAAACAAGCAAGAGTCAAAAACCAGGCAGATCAGGCAGAAAAAAACAAGAGGGACAGGCAAAAATCTTCAAACTGGGAATCGGTCAAAGTATCAGGCAGGCAGAATCAAAACCGGCTGGACAACTAGACATGAAACACTAAACAATCTGGCAGAGGGTGAGAGGATATCTGGGCTGGTATAAAATGAGAAGCTGGTGAGGATAATGAGAGCAGGTGAGAGGGATGAGGTGATGGCAGGGCAGGTGGGAGTGGCAGGATCTGGAATGACAGGAGGCCAGTGAAATTAATACAGATTCCTAAAAAAATAACTCATCTCTGATGCAATATTCAGAGGAAATCAAAATGTATCCAAATCACTCGTTTTGCACAAACTTCTGCAGTTTTTGCATTCATTATTTGGGATAAATTGTACAATTTATCTGTTGTTCTGTACCATTATTGTTTTGCATTGAATATAATATGAAATACCCATAAAATATATCACTTAGCCAGGGGTCGTCAGTGTACTCAATGATAGAAAAGGGGGTCCAGGATAGTGTTTCAATTGCTTTCAATGTAGAACATCACTGAGATGCAGCTACATACACACTGTACCTTTAAGCCTGCTGCGAGAAATCTTGTTAGACTGTAATATAAACTTTGAATGGCACATTACTAAACTGGTACAAACATGTTTTTATCAACGAAGAAACCTCGCCAGAATTTGATCTAAAGATACAGAAACCAATTTACATGCTTTTATTTTGGGGCTGAACGATTTTTATCAAAAATATCTAATTGTGATTATTTTTGACTGATATTGCAATTGCGATATAATTTGCGATATTGGAGGTCATGAATGATCATTTCTGCATCGTTATTCTCATTTTCATTGAAAAACATATTTAAAATGATTGTAGTGTGATTTTTGTGGGGATCTGTACCAAACAACGATGTTTTCTTAAGTCTGTAGAAGATGATGTGTAGGGCATCTCTGCAGCATGACAATATTTAATTTTAAAAGTTTGACACACATTTCACCTTTAACAAATATTGCACCTCCTGTAAATTAGAAATTGCATAGGCCATATTGCCATTTAATACAATTTTGATTAATTGTTCAGCCCTACTTTGATCTAATCATGCATAACACTGTCTTCCAGTACATTTTACAGGTGATTTAAAGGTTTTTTTTTCCATTACTTACAAGGGACTAAATGGTCTGATTCCTCAATATGTCTCAGATCTTATATAACCGTACATGTCCCTGCTCGTACTTTGAGGTCCTCGGGCAGGGGCCTTCTATCTATTAAAGTCTCTCTGCTGGGGGACAGAGCTTTTGAGATAAGAGCCCCGAGGCTCTGGAGCACTCAGCCCGACAAAATAAAGCAGGCTGAGTCAGCGGCTTCTTTCAACCAGGGCCGTATCTTGCTATGTGCGGACTCTGCGGTTGCACCAGGGGCCCCCCGAGCTGCCAAATTGAAATAAGTTTTAATTCCTTAAACACACAAATTGAACTTCAAATGTAATTTAAAATAAACATTTTAAGGAATATACAGTATCCATCTCATCTGTGTAAATTTGGGAGATGTTATAATGCAGATTCAGGAGTTTCTTGATGTAGACCCAGTGTTTCCCATTTATTATCATTTTCTGTAGGTTTGCTGATGTAAACTTGGTTTGAATTTGAGAGAAATTTTTTTTAAAAGTGTTCTTCACGGAGCATCTTTTCCTCTTAAATTGCAGATTGATTGCATTTTTTATTCTGTTTTATGGATTTTACTTTTTTGAATGTGTATGTTTGTCTTATTTGTCTGATTCTGATTCTGATGTTGCTCTTTTAGTAGTCTACTACTTTTATTTTGTTATTGCTTTTTAATTTGTTTTTATATGAAACACTTTGTAACTTTGTGTATATAAGTGTTAATAAATATATTATTATTATTATTATTATTATTATTATTATTATTATTATTATTATTATTATTATTATTATTATTATTATT
>JAOVVB010278936.1:0-17501 GCA_028570985.1 Heterobranchus longifilis | reverse complement strand
TTTATTTTTCCTTTTTTTCTTTTTCTTTTACTGCACATGTTCGAAATAAAGCCTTCATTCATTCATTCATTCATTCAAAATACTCCTACAAACACCTCTAAACTCACTCATTAACTGACTGCATTGTTTCCTTAATCTCTACACAAATACAAAGGTAAAAATGTGTGGTATTTTACAGAGAATGTGCTGTATATTTCTGAGTCTTTCCATCAGCATGAAGTTGCAGGTACACAAGTGTTGCACATGTGGATAAACTGTTGTTCCTCAAAAAATAGTTACACATAATTCCCTCTGAAAGCAAATACATGTATTCCCAAAATATTGAACTATCTCTTTAAAGTAAGCTGATCTCATAAGTTACCAAATAACTGATTTAAAGATAATTTTGCTTTCTATTGTTTAGCAATGGTAGGCCCTGTCCACATGTATCTGGATATCTTTGTAAACAGATATTTTCCTTTTTGTTTTGGCTTCTAATCCACATTTTAAAAATGCCTTCCCAGATTTCCCAAAACTCCAGCTACAGTGTGGATGTGTAAACTGGGAGATTTTAGGAAACAATGTCATCATCTCAATTAGCACATGCCCATTGTTGCTTTGTGTAATGAGCATGCTCCAGAAACAACAAAAACACATGCTAACAGCTAACGGTACAGTGGTACGCTAACAACTTCACCTCGTCGTCCGTCCACATGAGTCACATTTCAGCACCTTGGCCCGTGTATCAGAAAGATAAAGAAATAATTAGCTTCTATTCTTGTACTATTGTTTGATCTGTTGCTATGTGTTGCTACCGCCGAAGCTAAAACTAAAGCTGACTGTATGCTCAGACTCTTCTTCTCTGGTGTTTGACGTCGTTTGGAGTGTTTCTGCGTTCTGGTGTGGACGGAGATATTTATCAAAGCGGAGGTCACGTGGACGGAATTTTTCTTTTTTTAAACGGAGGAGAAAAATATCCATTTATAAAACTATCCAGATACATGTAGACAGGGCCTGAATCTTTGACGTGTCTTTTATATGGTAAAACTGTCAACAACACTTTTCTATTGACTCAATCTACCTACTTCAAGTTCCAACATTTTATTGTCTCACAGTCCAAAATAACATCTAAAATGGATTAATTGTATGGGAGTCAGTCGAATCTTTCTGAATAATATATTAAAAGTCAAATGATCGATGTTTTAATCCTGTAAGCATCAAGCAAAAGACAAATCGTAGAAAGCCAAGAATCTGCTTTACTCCCTTCTGCTGTTGTCATCGTGTGTAGGCGTGTAGACTTATCTAGAAATATCATATATAATAAATGTCTCCAGTGTCTTCAGAACAACTTGTCAGAGATAGAACATTCTGTAATGCAGCCGACTGCAGAGCATCTAATTTATACTGATCAAATATTATCATTTGTTCTTCTAGAAAAAAGACAGAGGCTTCTGAACTGATTGATGGCTCACAGCGGAGCGACTATCTTATTCTTTCTTTCATTTGAAAGCTTCCACATTTTTTTGCGCAGCACTCCATCTCCTCCATCTTTATTTCTGTTGGCAGAATGGTCTCATTCTCCCTGAACATCTTTCCTCTCTCACAAGGAGGCCCATTGTCCGTCGAGGAGAAGGTTTGCTTTATGGTCCGGACAGACACAAGTGGCAGACGCACATTCCATTATTATTGGTGGTTATTCGACTGCTGGGATCACGTCTGGACAAAGTTTCACTGTATTCTTATATTTCCAAACATTATCGCATTCTTGTAACAACAACATGAAAAAAAATGTGTAACCATGGCACCCATTTCTATTGTGCCAAAGTCAAACACTGAGGAAAAAGCACGTACAAAAATGTAATGAAAGTTTGATTGTCACTGTGTCTTTCAACGCATTCTCATAAACCATTCGTACAGTATCATGTGAAAAGCATCGCACGTGTCCCGTTTTAAATACATGCAGCGGTTGTGTGATAGACGCGTCATTAAGTTGCGATTAATGTTGTGAAACGAGAATAATCTGGTAGGTTTATACAACAACAACACTTTGTTAGGTTTAGGCAACAAAGCGACTTTGTATGGTGAGTAAAAAAAAAACACTGGGATTGCAATAAAATTTTATTAAAATTCCTACTTCTGCTTTAAATACACGTGCCGGTCGCATTATAGACACGTCATTAACGTTGCGATTAATGTTGTGAAACAGGACTAATTCTGAAGATTTAGGCAACAACACAACTTGGTATGGTTAGTCAAAAAACACAGGGATTGGCATTAAAATCCCTACTTACATGTTCTGTTTTAAATACATGTGATGGTCACGTGATACACACGGACTTGAACTCTGGTCTTCTGGGTGAAAGTCCTGCGTGTGATCGAGCCAAACACTTCACCCCCCCCCACCCATCCAGAACGTGTCTTTGTGTCTTTTAAACCTGGGCCTCATGTCTCACAATTACGTGCTATATGTACAAATAACAGCGCATTAGTTTTTGTAGTCATTGTAACGAACATGGAATGAGTCCAGCCTGCGTGGAAGCATCCTCCATTCATTATGTTCTGGCTTTCCTTCCTTTTCTCCTCCTGTCTTGTCTGTTTTGTCATTTGAGTCTATGCAGGAGTCAGTAGGCCTTCTGGGAAATCGAGTTCTGAAGGCTCTAATCCTTTCCACTTAAACCACAGCTTTATTTTCTATGTGCATGTGTGTGTGCGTGTGAGTGTGTGTTTGTGCAGTGACTACATGATAATGTTTCATGGCCTACTATAATAAAAATAGAAAAGTAATAAAGCCTTGTAATATAAATAAAATCATATGTCTCAGTGTGCTGCTATAGTTTCTGGCCAAACTCATCCATTCAGTGTGAGGTTGATGTTGATGCAGTGCTGAAATATACAGGAGCAACATTATTCTATCAGAACGATCCTGCACACTGTCAGAAACAGTGCTATACGCTCAGCAATGGACCTACAATGAACAATGTTTAGTCTATTTTCTAATATAATATTTTACAAATGCAATAAAAGCTGCTATTTTTTTCTCATCCAAATTATTTTCAGCCTTCCTTTGCAGTGTTGTTAATAGTTGCATATAGTTATGTCAAAAAGGTGCACTTTGCCATATGCAGAGGACAACTCTCTTTTATTACTGTGTTAGTCTGGCCTACTATCTGAACCGTGCCTGGATAAAGCCTCCGATACAACCTCTGAGTTATCAACCGACGCGCTGAAAATGACAAGTTTTGAAGCTTTGGATTGTGCAATAAGGCATGCCTGCTGTTCTTTTGGTGAATTATTGTAAAGATCTACAAAGAATGATGATTACAACACTTTTGTGGAGGTGTTACACCGAAACAGGTCCCCTCCCGACACTATTTTGCAGATGCACCGTCGCTGTATGCGGGGCGTGGACGATTGTGATTGGTTTAAGGAAATACAAACAGGCCAGGGAGTTTTTTTTTCACTATCCAGGAGTGAAAACGCATTTAACCCAGACTTTCCCCCCTGCACGGACACAGCGCTGTGGAGATAGGTCTGGCTGCACGAGACTGTTAATGTGTACATTCTGTTGCCCACATCAGAAGTTGCATTAAGATTTTATTTGTATTATTTTCACTTGTTGTAACGAGGGTGTTGCACTTTTCAAAGAAAACATTAATAACCCTGAGGTGGGTCTTGCTTTTTTACCAGCCCAATAATTATATGCACTTATTTAGTCAGAGAAACAAAGACATCATGCTGTCAGGTGTAGAATCGCCCAGCGGCAACTGCTACATACCCTTCACTGCAGAAGCAGATAATCTGCTTTTTTCTCTCATTATTGTCATGCTATCAGATGATACGTATGATCACATTTTGTTACTACTATGATATGAGCCTTTGAGGGTTGTCCTCTCTTTTTTCAGCCAGAGCTGCTCCTCTGTAGAGAAGCCCAGTGTGCTCTGACCTCCGCCCTGACCACAAAAGCCTGGAGACTAACCGCCTGGGTAAACTGCTCGTGGAAGTGGCAACAAATCCGTGGCACCCAAATTCCACAGGGCGTATCCTGCACTTGCATCCTGGTATAGCTTCTTCCTCTGCATACAGTATGCGTCATCGACTACATCTTCCCAGAGCAAAGTGAGCTTTGCAAAGTAAACAGAGCAACAGGCAAGAACGCCAGGTCAAATCTCTGGCAGCCGCCGATGTTCTCAGCGCAGGATTATAAATTGCTGATCGTCTTGGATTTCTCAATCCTGCGTGCCCTTGAATTGTGCAAAGAAATTTACATTTTGCACCTTCTCTGCTTTCGTGGGCTACTGTGGTATGAATTTAACCCCCTGGCTCTTTGAATTATGAGTTATCTGGAGTAATTCCACGTACAAATGTATTTCCTTGCCTGCATTTGTGTTGGATCAGCTCCTCAACTCTTTTTGACAGCTACTCTTTATGTTGGTGATGCTGGGGGGTTTGATACAAATCAGTCTCGGCCTGCAGTTCCTCAGTGATGTCATTATTTTGAATGCTGACTGATAATATTATAAATGCTTCTTTGTCCCAGCTTTTGTATTACCAGGAAAAATCTATCTGTGTATACAGAGGGACATTTAAAGCACTTCACCAGTGCATACCTCAACTTTGTAACATTTGTCTTTTTGCCAGTAACTTTTCAGAAAACGAATGTTGCACAATCACAACCTGGCTGCAACTTTATGATATACTATGTTGCATTTGTAGAAGGTTCTCCGAACATTTGGTGATATAGTGATACAACCTAGAGAGCCTTTAGAGACGCACCACTCGCAGCTGTAACACATTCCCACCAATTTGATATTAAATCACCAACTCTGAAATCAGATACTGTGCTAACCTGAAACCTTCTTACCTGTTGGCACAGTATCTTGGCCAAACAAATCCCTTCAGTTTGTGTCCGTGACAAATGTATCTCGTACAAAATGTGAAAAAAGGAATCTGGACTGAGAGCAAAAGGCTGGAAGCCAGGTTAACACTCGGATACCTAAGAAATGTGACCTCTCCACAGGGACAAAGACAACTGCTCCACAACTCAGCCTCAAGTGTTATAGGTCCTGTAAAATGACCAATACAGCAGAGCGAGGAACACTCAAAATTCCTCAGTCACTCCGAATGTGCAGACTGTCCTGTATGTTCAATTTCCAACCACACTCCTGTGACTGATGCCCCTTTTTCCATTTGAGCCCCCGCCAGCGTACGATCCTGCTCGCATTATAAAAAAACACGAGGCCGAGATGCCCATACCAATTCACTTCTATACTTTATAACGGGAGATTCTGATTGGCTGCCCCGGCCACAAGCTTTTTGCACAAATAAACTCTGGGAGAAACTGGGACACAGGCCTCACACTTTTAAGCTATATAACATGGCACAGCTCTTCAGGAGATTTCACTCACAATTGGGCTTGTTTATATACTTCTTTTGCAGTTATGGTTCATGGAAATACTTATTTCAGGCTCACATCCTATAGTGTAGTAGCTATACTTTTATTCATGATGAGTCTTAAAAATAGGTAAATATTTTTTCATACTAGGAGGCAATGAAAACAAGAGTTTGGTGTTGCTATGCTTAGAATTAGAGCCAGACTGATATATCGGTCCACTGATATTATCACCTGATATTGGTCGCAGACATATCGATATCGCAGTATATATTTTCCGATATGCGCCAATATGAAAACTTTTTTACAGAACATATAATGCAGAAAACAGTGATTGAGGTGATTTAGAAACAGTGTCATTACAAAGTTCTTTATTGAAATGGTCAGCAATTGACTAACATTAAACATACATTACTGATGTTTATTTAGCTATTTATTTTATTTTTTAATTATTTTTTTCTAACCCAGTGTTCATTTCTAGAAGTGGTTGACAATGTAATACATTGCATGTATAATGTATAATAATGAATGTTAAATATTTTGAGTAAAGTTTAAAGTTTGTTTAATAAAGCAGTTTTCTGAGTACTTTTGCATAATCATATAAGTGCACAATCCACATAGAAAAGGTTTATTTTCATTCCAGCTCAAAATTTCACTCTATCAGCTGTGAAATGTTCTCCTCTAAAATCTGTATCGGTCTCAAAAATCCCATATCGGTCGGGCCCTATATGTAGATTAGTTGCCACTGACACACAAGACTGGAAGGTTTAAAGGTCTCATATTGTAAAAAGTGAGATTTCGATGTGCTATATAAATACTGTAATCAAAACACTCAATCCACGGAGAAATGCACACAGCCCGTATTCAGAAAATGTACCTTTAAATGAGCCATTAGGACTTCTGTACGTTTGTGATGTCACTATTCTACATATAGGTAGAAAGTGCTGCTACAGTGTTGTTACAATCATTCACCAGCTGCACTGATGTGCAGAGTTGCCGAGAGCATAATAATAATAATAATCTGTTTTTTCAACATTAAAGTCAACATGTTGCAGTAGAAACACAACATATGAACCTGAAAATGAGCATAATATGTCCAAAACAAAATGAATGCAGAGCTGTAGCTGGGAATTGTGGAGTAAAACCTGCTGCAGAGCATCAATCCTCCAGCAGGGCACTGACCCCAAACACACAGTCCAAACCTCAGCTGACCTGAGAATGTAGACAAGGCCTTGACAATTTCACTTCGCTCATTTTTCCCATTCAGTGAGAAGGAGCTGGAGCAATTTAGTGCAGTAAGGAAAGATTGGGCAAAGATTGTCCAGATGTGCAAAGCTGAAATTATTCAACACAGGCTCACAGCTGTAATTGCTACCAAAGGGTCCTATAATTTTCTCATCATATTCAGATAGAAGATTTTTTTTGGAAGAAGTGTTGATGCTACTGCTTTAACTCTAAATCACATTATCTATAACTTCACATTGCACGCCTTGTGCTGTCAGGGAACAATAACTGTCACACTTTGTACTTCTTGCAAACCAAATGCAAGTCTTATAGCTGCACTAATCAATATTTTCTTTATAATTACAATGGATCAAATGATTATAGCCGCTTTCACAACCCTGAACTTATCTAGACATTAGCCGGAGGATCTGTATGTGAGAACGCAAATGTCTGAATCATTCGGACCGGACGTTAAATAGATTTTACCCGGCCAGGTCCAAAGTAATGTCCAATTGAATAGACTCTGTCATTGTCCGGAGAATTCACAGCGGGCGAGTGGATGTGGATGGCGTTTCTATCATGCGGCTGGTGCGAAACTGGATGAAAACAAACATCATAATACACAAAGACACCAACGAAAATGTCTAACTGGAGGGCCGACGCCTAAATCGTCAGACAAATTCAAGGAACGGCAAGAGACTGGACCAAATTACCAAACCGGCTATGTTATGTGTAATCTGCGTCATGTCTGCCTCCTGCACACTAACCAGGCGCCACCTCTCGCCGAAACCAGAGTATTTAAGTGAGAAAACATCTGACACGGACCATCTCCTGTTGAGTGCTACTGTACATGTGTGAGGACAATTCCGGACAATGTCCGGATCTGATTCTCCGGACAGTGTCCAGACTTCAATCTTCAACAATCACCAACTCTGCAGTTTCCATCGGCAGTTTTTTAGCATCTTTAAGCTCATTGTTTGTTTTTTTTATACCACAAACACATTCTCATGAACCTTGTTTCCAACAGAAAACAGCTGTTTTCAGCTCCTGCCCAATCACAGCACGCACAGCCACACAAAGTTAGCAAGTAGCTAGTGAACATAATGGAGCAGCGACTAAAGAGACAGTTATTATTATTGGTGGTGGAGACCAAAACAGAACTAAGGGCCTTTTCACACCTTTTTATTCTAAACTTTTAAACTCTTGTTCTTTATCATTTTACTACAGTTGTGGTGGACCATTGTACTCCCTCAGTGACTATGCCTGGTGCTATTACTTATTGTTGTATTATTTATTGTTGTAGACTGTACTTGTCTATATGTCTTGTTTTTGTATGTTGTCCATGGTGGCAAAACTAGTTTCCCCTTTGGGGACTAATAAAGTTAATCCTATCCTATCCTTCATGCCGTTACTGTTGTTAAAATGGATGTTGTGGCGGTAGGTTTAGGCAACAAAACAACTTGGTAGGGTTAGAAAAAAGTTTGGTTTCGGTTAAAATCATGATATTTGAGACATTAAATCAAATTCCGCGCATCTGGAAGAGTACATGCTGACGCCATTGCTGTCCAAAGTTAAAATCTTTACCTTTTACCGTCCTCTGCGATGGAATTTACAACCGGATAATCAGTGTTGGGCAGTAGCAAAAGGTGTTGTCCATCTGCCTGAATCATTGTGAACGCAGCATTATTCTTCAGTTTAAAAGACAAGGCAAAATCATGCCGGTAACATGTGATCAATGGTTGAAAAGTTCAGATTCTGTAATAAGCAGTACTGTAAATATGTAAAGACAGTGGAGCAATGACTAAAGAGCCAGTTATTATTGGTTCATCATTTTTGGACATTTGATAACTCTCTTTGTTAACATACCAGACAGGATATCACAAAACAAACAGTAGCTTGCGTCTGAGAGAAGAGTTCATGTGCTACCTTTTATCGTCTCCTGGAAGAATGATTTCCTCTGTGATACTACAAGTGAATTATCCTGACATTGTTGATTTTGCCTTGTCCCTTTTTTATTGGCTCCAGACCAGTAACAGTCAAAGGATATATTTATTTTCACAAATCTGTGCAGCCGGGGCTGCATTTGTAGTCAGACGCTGACAGTGGTGAGGAGTTGGATTCATATGGAACATATTGTTGTTGTTATGAGCGGTGGAGGCTGTCCAGCTGCCTACGGAGCAAGAAATGTACAGGATCATATGGTCAAAAACCACAGCGTCGTTACTCTCCACGGCTAAAGCCAACATCTCGCTTTCGCTTACTTACACACACACACACACACACACACACACAAGACAAATCTCACACATAAACAAATGGATGCACACAAGGACACCCAGCAGGCACACGCACAAATCACCCCCACTCGCTCACATGAACGCACAATTAATGCTGATATAAATCAACTGCCCAATTTTTTTTTTTAGGGAGCGCGGAACAATTTTTTCCAAAATTCCACAAAATGATCTGCAGTAATTTATGGTGTGTTTTCCACCGAGGGGAGTGATACCGGGTTCTGGGCTGTAAACGTTGCTCTGCCATGTTTATTTTCATTTCATTTTATTCTGCCTCTACTAACACTTTACCTTGGTGATTTAAGGAGGCTAAGAGTGGTTTTGGAATACAACCAGCTGGCAGTGTGTGTGTGTGTGTGTGTGTGTGTGTCCTCTAAAGTATTAAGCTACTGAATCCTCTTCTGTTCTACTTCTTTACTCTTCTGTGTTTGTAATAAGGTGGGAGGGGCTTCATCTGTACACTGTGCACCTGTGATCTCCACGTGTTTGATCTAAATATAATTAGTAAAATGTTCTTTTAATGGTTGATTACTGTCGCTACCTGATCGATACCCGGAAACACGATCCGTGCTGCACATGTGCAAACTTTTCTACTGCGCATGCGTGAACATGTTGCCCAACGTCATGTCGAAGATGGTCTATAACATACGGCTGATAGCGTCCAGAAATGTTGTATTACTGCCTTTGTGCTGTACTAAAATGTAAATTCTGACAGTTGCTTCTGTCTGGCTGCAGATACAGAGTGCCTACCTGCAGGACCAACAGGCTTAGGAATTCTTTTGGTCCGACCGCCATTGGTCTTTTAAACAATGCACAGTAATATTATGTTTGTGATACTATTGTTTTGACTGATGGTTGTGTGTGGTACTGCTGGCTGTACAATAAATTGCCCCTCAGGGACAATAAAGTTTTCCTTGACCTTGACCTTACATGTCATTATTTCACATCTGTTTGAGTCGAGAGTGTAAATTCAGTCAAGCCAGACCACAAAACAGACAGCTAGCACTAGCCTAAAAAACAGGACTTTCATGCCAGAGACCTGAGTTCGCATCCCAGTTGAAACAACATTTTAACATCCAAACCATGAAGTTTTTTTCTAACCTTAAAGACTCTTTTCAGTGCCTAAACCTAAAGGAAGTCACTGAAATGCGGGTGTTTTTTTTCTCAACGTACTCAGCCTGCGTTGAATGGTTTCATGGTATCATCCCCATTCAATACGCTGATATGAGCCTTCTGGATCTTCTAGCTTGGGGAGACGGCCTCTACTGACCTAGATATACGGAACTGATATACAATGATAACGGCCATTCAATCGAGTGATAGCATTCGAGAAGGGTGTATAAGTCACATATACTTGTATCACATCCCTCATCAGACTGCATCCAGAAGACGTTAAAACCTGTTTTAAAAAGTCTGAACTTTCTGAATTAAATATAGTTTTTTAAGTGAGTCATCTCACTTTGTTTCTTATCTCTGTTGAGAGTTGCACACGCTCAGTACTGATCGATGACAGACACATGAGCAGAACGGTCATATTCTGCAGATCCGATGACTTTTGTGCATGTGTAGAATGGATCCTGTTTCCGGTAGTGACAATTACAATTATACAACATATTTTGCAGCTCTACGTCAACCCACTGTTATGATGTCACTAACAGACCATATATTTTTATAGCTGGTTGCTGTTGTCCTCTGTCGGATGAATCGTTCCTCTGCAGAAACTCCTAGAATATGCTGTGTTAACTGTACATACTGTGCAGTATAGTATATGTTCAGCAGTTATAGATTATAGCTGCTTTTTATCGCTGCATTTTGTTATTTAAACATAAGTAGTATGTCTATGATTATGCTAAATTATGCTTATAATAGTGAGTGAAAGTGTAAAAAGAAAATCTTTGGGGGGATTTTTACTATCCTAATAATAATAACTGTGTGTGAGAGTGACAATGTCTAAGTCTGTCTCTCAAAACGACTCCCCTACCCTGTGTATGTCACTCAGCTCCAAGCCCAATAACTCCTATACATCCTTAAAACTACTCACAAATGCATAGTTTCATCTCTTAAAAAGGCTCAGTAATTTCCTTAAACAGCTGGGTGCTGTAGTTTTTGGCGAACGTTACCTAAACGGGAGGAAATTGTATTTTTGTTGGGGACTATTTTCAGTGGCGGATTAATACACATTAGGTGCTCTGATGATTATACACAGGAGCAGGACGGTGTATGTGGGACTGACTCAAAAATAACAATGTCCATCATGTTCTTAATGAAGACACGTGTCCTCCAGGTCAACAGTGTGTCTCTTATGTGTTTCTAACAGTTTTTGGACAACAGAGCTCTGCAGCACAGAGCAATAAATAATGTCAGACGATACACAGACGATGTGTGTTGTGCAGGTCTACTCACTGAACTTGTGCAGGTCATTCATTCAACTTGTCGACAATATGAATATGATTATCAGACTTATCAAGGCTTTTCTATGCATTTTCTGTGCGATTAATTTGCACATCAATATATTTTTTTGATCTGTTGTTTTTGTCATGAGTACTTTCACACAGAACGTCCCGATGGAAGTGAATACGACACATATGAGCGTTTTTTATCCGCATACCTAAACGTTATATTTGCGGTTTTAAACATTAATATTGTTAAACGGACGTTGTGGCGGTAGGTTTAGGATTAGGGTTAGAAAAAACTTTGGTTTTGATTAAAATCGTGACATATGAGACATGAAATCACTTCTGTGCATCCGCGTCACGGGACGTGGATGCACATACTTCTGGTTGTTACGGTCACTTAAAAACAACTCGCTGTTTCATTTTATTTTCAACCGGGACACAAACCCTGCGCTCTCCTGGGTGAAAGTCCTGTGTTAGTTTGGCCCACCCACCAGCCCCTCCTGCCCGCTCTCAGCGCGTCTCTCGCTCTAAATACTCCGTCACCTTACTTCCGGCTTTTTGGCGCCATAACAACAACGAAAACCAGAGGGAGACACCTCAATAAAACATCAATACACGACCGCTAGAGGCCGTTTAACTTTAAAACTCCAGGCCGTAATAAGCTCCCTGTACAAACAACCTATGGGGATGTTTTTTGGAGGAGGACAGGCTGATGAATATTGTGACGTTTTGCCGTCCTCCTCGATGGAATTTACAACTGGATATTCAGTGTCGGGCAGCAGCAAAGTCTGTCTGTCTGCCTGAACCGTTGTGAACGCAGCATTATTCTTTCATTGAAAAGACAAGGCAAAATCATGCCGGTATCATATGATAAATGGCTAAAAAGTTGGGATCCTGTAATAAGCAGTCGTGTAAATATGTAAAGAATGGTGGCTGACTGACTTGCAGTCCACTCAGGGCCAAACCTTCCTTTGAAGAACTGTTTCTTGGTTCAACAGGTAGAAGAAAGAGTTCATTAATCTCACACACACTGTACGTTGCCAGCTGCCACTCAGTCGGTCAGTAATAGTCGCTCATCAGTCAGCCAGTCAATCCTTCATTCTGTCAGCCATGTTAGCCCGCCTGTCAGCACCCAACCAGCCCATCAGCTCGCCAGTTAACCAAACAATCGAGAAAAAAAAAAAACAGCCAACCATCCAGTCAGTCAAATCAGATCCCATCACGATGGTTAAGACTAGTTTTCCTTAAGGAAATCTGATTAAGCACGAAATAGAAAGCGAGAGAAACAGGAGGCTGCATGAACACACGCACGCAAAAGTGTGTGAGTGAATGAAGGAAGATATGTATCTGTGTGTGACTATGTGTGTGTGTGTGTGCAGGCAGATCCCGGAGTTATTTTCTGTAATACCCCCAGTTTCATTTCAGGTTTGGTTTGGGTCCAGGTGGTTGGCTTTAATGTAGTCCAGATGGGAGACGCAGAGCGGAGAGTGGCCAGATTTTTTCCAGAGTTTCGGTCGAACCAGGGCTTTGCTAATAAAAGCAGAGGAGATTTTCACAGTTCCGCAGACAAAACCTCGCATTCTAATTCTCGAGGGGGAACGGAGAGCGAGCGAGACCGCAATGTTATACTTTGTTTTTATTAAAGGGGGTGATTGACAGGTTGGAGGGAATTTTCCAGCATTAAACCAGGGGTCTTATTGGAGAGGACAGAGCAGAGAGCACAGGGACCTGGCGAAGCAAAGCAACGCTCTGGCAAGCTGCTACTGACTGAAGGCTTGGCTTCTCTTCTCATTCTCTCTTTCTTACCATCTACTTCTTTCTCTGTAGTCTATCTATAACTGAGGAAAAGATTGCTACAGTCTGTACCTGCTCCTCCTCCTCCTCGTCCCACCCTCCTCTCCAAGGCTAACTCATTAAAGGCCATCTGTGTTCTTTTCACGGTTTTTAAAATGGAAACGCCCACTCGGCCTATACCCATAGAGGTTACCGCAGTAAGATAATCAATAAAGGCATGAATAATGAGGTCAATGCTAGGAGCTATGTAATGTACGCTAAGCTAAGCAATGTACTGCTGTGGACACATAATAATACAACCGATCGCAGCAGACGACCAGCAGCTCTGAGGTAAAATGAGTGTTTTTGTCAATGGAGTCTGGTAGCTTTGAAGAGAGCGATATGACGACTTCAGTTCCCCATCAAAAAGGGCTGTTTGACGGCAAAGTAAATGTTCTAAATATAGCATACACTAAAAAAACTTTTATTTTTAGGTGGTCCTTTTTTCGGTGGCTAAAATAGGTTTTGCTGCCGCCCCGTCCACAGCAGTACATTTCGCTCCCTTGAAAGCCACCAGACTCCATTGACAAAAACAGTAATTTTACGTGGCAGAAAACAGAAGTAGCTGATCTTCTGCTGCTCGGTTTAGTTAGTTAGTTTGTGTTATTGTATACTGGTGGCGTCCACAGCAGTACATTGCTTAGATTCCGTGTCGGTAGCGTTACTCCTGTCTGCTTATATGTAACAACGTCATCATGCAGAAATCTACATCAGGTCACGTGGGAAACGTTTTTGGAAGGGCTTGGGAAAAACAGCATTTTGACACTAAAACAGACGTATTTCGAGCAAAGTCCCCCGGAGATCACAGCCTGGTTGAAATAAGATTTTAACATCCAAACCATGACGTTTTTTTCTAACCTTCACAACTCTTTTCAGTTCCTAAACCTAAAGGAAGTCACTGAAATGCGGGTGTTTTTTTCTCAACGTACCGGCGACTTGTTATCAGCCTGCATTGAATGGGGCCGGTATCATCCCCATTCAATACGCTGATATGAACCTTCTGGATCTTCTAGCTTGGGGCCCCTACTGACCTAGATATACAGGACTGATATAGAATGATAAGGGCCATTCAATTGAGTGATAACGTTCGAAACGGGTGGCAAAATGTGAATGTTTGGATTTGAATACATAAGAAACAACCTGGGAAGCTACAGAATGATATATAACCCTCAGAAAAAACAAAAAATAATGGAGTCTGCCTTTAACTTTTTCTGTGTTCTTGTTTTTTTTTTTACTTTCCCCCCATTTTCATCTTTTTGATTTCTTGTCTTGTGCCTAATAACTATGTCTCGGGCGCTTGGGGTTTTCACAGTGGGGAGGGCAGCACGCTGTTGGATCTGTACACGCCTGCTTAGAGGCTGATAAAACCTAAAGTGCCTCCTGACTCACAGAGCCTGTAAAAAGGATGAAACACTCTCAGCGCTCGCAGCCCTGTGAGTGCGTGTGCCTTCATACATGCACCACAGGGTGTGTCTCAACCTCCATCTATCTCAATATCCATCTATCACCGGCCCAGATCAAGTAGAAAAGTCTGCATAGGTCACCCAGTGTTTCTCATGGTTGACAACTTAATACGGGAATGGAGGAAGAGCTCAACATCACCTGCAGTTTCCAGATACTGTTTTCTTTTGGTTGCTAATATTTCATGCGTCTCCGTTGATTGTCAGCTGGCGGTCACTGAGCCTGTACTTGGTTATGGTCTGGCTCTGTTTTCCATCCCTGACAGCACAGAGCTGTTATGTCAAATGTAAATCTCTTTAGCACTGTATACTATTCCAATGTACGTAAAATATGAATTCCTTTCTCTCAAAATAGCTTTGGTGCATTCCACTTTACAGAATAGATAAGTTTGGGAAATTGTGTTTTTCAAGGTTTAACTGTGCATATAAAGTTAATTACTTTTTCTAACTGCACAATTATTCAGCTGAACCTGTGCTGGGTCTGGCTCTGGTCTGGTTTAGGATCAGAATTGGTGCCCTTTGGTTTCCCCTTGCAATTCTGAACATATGGGACCCTTGTCCAGATTGCACATGTAAAACTATGGCAACGGCATAGCAGCCAGTGTCAACATCAACACTCTGAGAATTAACGTTCATGCAATCAATCATTGGCTCATAATGTGATTAGTGCTTATTTTTCTTCCATTTCCTGTTTCTTCAGCGTTTTCCTGACAATTTCCTTATGCTACCATTGTCCCTTCTCTGACTTTCCACTTTGGATGTGCCTGTTAATACCAGACTGTGCATCAAAAACGGCCGTTTAAGTAATTGTTGTCTTTACACTAAACCTATAGCCAGAAAGTGGCAATACAGAAAGCTAAAAAAATATATATATATAATGTAGCCTAGGGGTCCCACATGTGCAAGGGCCCCGGATTGGCCAGACTATCTTTAATTCTTTAAATTTCCTTCAGAGAAAAACAAACAACCATGACCCCTATTGGCTCATAAGAAACATTTCTACCCAATCAGCTGTCCCATCAGGCCATGCATCGTTGCACATGCTTGACTTATGAAACATGGAAACCGTAGCAAAGCGTTGCACGCAATTTCCAATTGCGCCAGGTTTATACGATCAACACGTCACTGCTACTGCACAGTATAGCTGCAGTTTCAGAAAGAAAATATGATAGCAGAGAGCAAAAACAAAAAGCACAATGGCTGAAAGAACAAGATCTACTAAAGAATATTCCTAAATTGACAACAAAACATACTACAGATGTTATACCTGCTGGTTTAGAAAACTAAAAGCAGTTAGCAGCAGATGTTCTGTGAATGTCTTTTTCTGTAGCATTGCTGTTTACAGTAAAGCCTCAATGTGTGTGTGTGCATGCCACTGCATCCCAAGTGTGTATGTGTGGGCCATGTAATATTCCTAGCACTAAATTACTTTTATTTCTGGTAAAGCATGATGAGTAAGAGGGGGCCCCACACAAGGAGGAGCCTAGGGGCCCATTACCATCTTAATCCGCCCCTGAGACGTCCGTCAGACCAACATTTCTATCCACAGAGCTACGCTAGTGTGGCTAAAGCCCCACACCTCCACCAACTTCCACCTGCAGGTTCTGAGTCTATACGCCCCCCTAGGGGGGAAATTATTATCATCGTCACTCCCAAGCAGCAACCTCCAGGGCTGAAAAATGAAGCCAATGCAGAAATGCCAGAAAACTGCAGTTCCTCGAATGGCCACTTGAGGCTGGCTCAAAAAGAGAGTCAATCCCCATAGACCCCCATGTGAAAATGCCCGACTTTTCAGCCAGGTACAAATTAATTATGTGTTACAGTATATTCAAAAGTGACTGTGTCTGATTAGTCAACTGACGAAAAGTTGATGAGCAGCTATTTCAAGTAATTTTTTTAAGCAAAATGCCAACATTTCAGTAGTTTTTAAATATCAATATTTGCTATCATAGTAAACTGAATATGTGAGTTGAGTTTGAATATGTCAACCTGGGCTTTGGGAAACAGTAAATCAATGAATCGAGAAAATAATCAACAGATTAATCGATAATGAAAATAACATTTGTTGCAGCCCTAAAAGATTGAATTAATAATAAATTTATAAAATAATAATGCCCTTTGAACCTTTGTCTCTGGGTCATTTCTTCATCAGGGTGGACAGCCACTGTAAGCTACCAGTGAGAGTTGTACTTTATAAAAGAGAAACCAGAGGAATAACAACGAGGAGCACAATGGAGAAACAATCACTGGCTCTATAAAGAGAACATCAGCTTTTGTTACCTGGCCAGATCCTCAACCACAAGCTTCAGTGTGCGGAGAGATGTCTGGCAAACTCAACACAAACAACTGGTCTTTACAATTCAGGATGTGTACAGAGACTTTTGAATTGCTCGACAGATCACACTCTGCCTACACTCATCTGGTTTTCTTGTGTTTGTTAAATGTTTCTTTATTGACCCTAAACAAATGAATCACATTAAAGATGTTACGATACATTTTTTCCTTCCGTGCGTCTTTTCCTTCCTTTCTTTTACCGATTCCGATATCTGAATGTGCGTTTCCACCAGGGTTGGAAATGAACTTTTTTGTCCACCTGCCACTGAGGCTGGTTGATTCCAAATTTCCAAACTGGTGAGTGGAACAAATCTCGCAGCCACTTGCATATTTTACCAGCATTTGACTGGTGGCTGGTGCTAATTTCCAAACCTGGTTTCCATCAACACGGAGTACTGATCCGATACTTTCTTTTATTATGAAGTTTTCAAACTGAAAAGGAACATACATTTAAAAGAGAGAAGGAAAAAAAAATTATCAGGGCTAAATTACGTGATATCGGATCACATTTTGGGCAACATCGGAAGCATTTCTGATACTGGTAACAAAAAATAAATGCAAGGCTACAACATTTCAGATGATGAGAAATTCT
>JAOVVB010278927.1:0-17502 GCA_028570985.1 Heterobranchus longifilis | reverse complement strand
GAGGCCGCGAGGAAACTACACACACACACACACACACACACACACACACACACACACACGTGAGGTCATCAGCGGTCATCACCCGCTGACCTGATGTGCATGTTGCAGCATAGTGTGTAAAAGACATGAGCAGCCGAGAGGCCGAGACTGCAGAAAGGAAGCTTCCTTCAATATGAAAGACGACGAGCCGCACCTTAAATATGGATTTATTGTGACCGGTGACTCGCATGCTCGGAGCCTCCTGTGTGTGATGTGTGGAGAAAAGCTGTCTAATGAGGCAATGACGCCCTCAAAACTGTCTCCCATCACTCCTCGCTGGGTCCGTCTGCAGGAAAAAAAGCCCAGCGCTCCCACTGAATCACTGATATTGGTGAATTGCAAAGAGAGAAAAATGTGTTTAATATCCAAACTTTACTTAAATGTCATAATAGCGACTTATAAACACTATATATTACATGTGACCTATAAAAACTCGTCGTTTCGTGCTAATCGGCCGCTGGCTGTAGCCTGTAAAATGGAAGCATATTTCCCAAAATGTTGAACCATTTCTTAGAATTTACATGAATTAAATATTGTAACAACTGAGAATCTAGTAAGATTGACATAATTTTAATCCTAAAACCTTGAAAACTGATTTATTTCACCTGTATCCACATTACCAGCTGTGATGGATTGTTAATGCTTATGCAGTTATGTTACATCAGTTATGGTGAGCTGGTCGTCTTTCATGACTGAAAGTCACGTGACATAGCATCAGCTTTTTGATTGGTTGTTGCCTGACCCTACATCCTCACCATTTAGCTGACAATCTGTCCACTAACTGGGGCGTTGCACGATTGTGAATCCACAAGAAATCATGTATTCTGTCTTTGTTTTTGTCCCAGAGCAAGACATTGAACTCCTACCTGCTTACTCATATAAGCACGGGATAAGAATGTCAGCTTACTGTCTAAAATGTAAATATCCAGTGGGAGGAAAAACGGCACCATAATCCAATAAAGGCAGTATCAATGGTTGTCATAACAACCTACATGCTACCTTTAATGTTGATGCCAAAACCCGAAGCATTCATAAGATCCAATTTTAGCTAATATCTAGTATGCTGTGTTTTGTTATTTTTGAGTATATGATGTTTTGCAACTGATTTGTTTTAAACAATGAGATGTCGGCTGATGATGTTGCCTATAAACTGCACACTAGCTCAGGCGGGAGCCTGGTTTGCCAGTGACTCATCAGTCTGAAATCATAAACAGCGCACACCACTATTCCCATGTTTAACCACGGGAAGAAAATTAAAAAGAGAAAACTTGTGAATTGCTAAGCTTTACAATCCTCCTCAAATATTGTCCTAAACATGCATTCTGCTGCCGTTGTGTAGAAATATTGCTGACATATCACTGGAAGGCTTTGAATACTATATTAAACAAACAATGCTATCCAATTTCTCGAAATGGTACACTGATCACTTTGTGCGTGGTCAGAATTGAATTTTTCTGAAATGTGATATTTGAACTGACTACACCGCGGTGAGGACGGAGTGAAGGGAAGAGCCGTTCATAAATCATTCCTTGGCATTGCTGCTTCATTACCCCAAACTCACTTTCTCCCAGCCTCTCTCTGTCTCTCATCAAAACTCCATAATCCCTGTCAAAGCTGTTTGGATTGTAGGTTAAAAGTGATTCACAAACAGGAGGAGAGAGAATGAGAGAGGATGGAGGGGAGATGGAGGGATGGAGAGGAATATAATCTCCTCAGCATGAAGCTCTGTACCACACACTCTGATGATAATTACCTCTTGCTAGCTTTCACCGGCTCCATACCTTTTTTTTATTTTTTTTTTTATAGGTGCTGGGAGCGTGCAAATGGAACTAGCTTGTAATTATAATGCTCCGAGTACAGAGAATGGTGCCCTCTGTGAGCACATTGGAAAGCTGATCATTGGATTTTTGAGGCTGCCATCGGGCCCCTGTTTTCACCAGAAATGTCAGCTTGATGGATTTAAGTCAAGGTCAAATTTGAAAGCTCTGATTAAAAACTGAGTGCTGTTATGGATCAAATGCTGGGAGAGCAAAAGCAAAACAGAGTGCAGGAGAGCGGAGTATAGTGCTGTTTTCAAGCACTGCGACCGAAGACCATGTAAAATAGCTTTTGGTCAGCAGTAAACCATGTCAAGCACAGGGTTTTGGATCAAGTGGGTGGAGAACAGGAACAGATATCACCTGGAGCTGATCAACACCCACAGCCCACACCACAAAAACACAAGGTAAGCAAGGACGGATGTTATTGGAAAAATCCAAAATAAAGAACCAGCCACACACACACGTGATACAAATCAGAAGTCAGAATGTGAAAAGTCGGAGCCTCGCACAGGACTGCAGGCATTTCACAGACATTGACTTGCATACATCACTATCATTCAGAGCTGGATTAACCCACTAGAGGGCCCTGAGGCAAATATGAGCTGTGGGCTCCATTTGAGCGCACACACACACACACACACACACACACACACACACAAATTGCACCAACACAGTTTGCCCAGAGTGCTAGAAACCAACCTGTATTTCTAGGAATAGTTCAACATTTTGAAGATTGTTAGTCATTTAGACCGCTGTGTTGGTATAATAAGGATATCATCAGCATATGATTAAGAGTACTACTACTACTACTGCTACTACTACTAGTACTACTACTACTACTACTGATTCAGACTATAACTAGAAGGGCACTCATAGCGTGCAGACTTCCGCCAAGGCCATGCCCTATCTTGTAATGTTAACGAAAGTGAAAAATTGTGTGTCCGCCCTGTGATTCAGATCTGCTCCAAAATTTAATTGGTCTTTCCTTGGCCCATGCTACATCCTCCCAGCAAGTTTCATGAAAATCGGGCCAGTAGTTTTTCTGTAATTCTGCTGACAGACAATCAAACAAACAAACCAACAAACAGAGAAACAAACCAACAGAGAAACAAACAAACAAACAAACCGAACAGAAAACCTCCTTTGGTAACTATCATCTGAGCTATACCGGTCGCAGTGACACAAGTATGTGTCACTGTAGTGCTAACAATGCAGTGGTGCTGGTATTTTATAATCAGTTTAAGTTTTCAAGACTTGTCTCTAATTAAGTGTTGTGTACCTCGTTGTAAAAAGCAGTCATGTACTCATAATGTACATACTGAGTTGATGTAAGGGAATTTAATAAGACAAGAAGAATACATACTTTATAGATCCCGTCGGGGATATTATTATTTTTTTAAACAAGCAATATCTGCAGCTTCCCATAACACCTTTACGTGAGTCCAGTCCACTGTAGGGATTTGCCAGTAGCAATGAGAATCTCAAATAACAATCTCAAAATAGTGATTTTTGTTTTTAGGTCATTGTAAGCTCTGAGGGGGCAAATGGGTATCACCACCCACACTGTAAAAAGTGTCACACACTGTCACAGTATAGAGTGTGTTTGTAACACTAAATTAAGATTGTAGTGCGATGAGAGGCAGCATGTAGTGTAGTTACCTTAAACGCTGTCAGTACTGTAGGCAGATGGAGGCGAGTTGTTGTTGGACTCAAGGTTGGGAAGCTGTTAATAAAAGCAATAAGATCTGGTGAGGCACAAAAGTGAATCAATACAAATTAGTTATTCATTCATTTTTGCACAGCACTACAGTAGTGAGCCTAATTAACTGAGAAAACAGAGGAAAATAATTTTAAAAAACGAACCAACATGGAATGGGGAACACGTGAAAGCATTCCTATTATCGTGACATTTCGAAGCGGTGTGCTTATCCAGCACTGGCTTTGCCGGCTATAAGTGATTCATCTCCTGGAGATAAAAGCAAACAAATGCTGCCTGGAGAGATGTCTGGTGGTAGCTGTCCATGGTGCTGAATTTACCCTTGGCTGCTTTCTCTGCTTCTCTCTTTCCCTACCCTCTGTCGCTCTGTCGGCCCGTCTGTGTCCATCTGCCCTGGGCCTGTGTGTAAGCGCACATTGCCAATGTCACTCAAGACTGTCAAAGCAAGGCTGCCGCAACCACCTCCCGCGACTATAATGTCTCAGTCAGTTGAAATATAGGCAATCGCTGTGTGCATAGTGTCAGTGGTTGCAGTCAATATGTCCTTTTTACTGTTTCAATACAAGCCTTAAAAGTCTCCTGGCAGAAGACATACAACAACATAGCCCTGACCCATTCAGATAGGTGTCAAGTCCATTCACACTAACATTGGCCTATCAAAGACATACATCAAGCCTTCGACTATCTTCATAGGAATGTAGCAGCCGATGTGATTGGGTGTGTGGGAAGCAGCAGACTGCCGCTGCTGTGCAGTTAGAGACACCAGCTGATTGACAGCCCAGCAGTGTGGCAATCTGGGAGATATACATCCCTTTCAACAGGCAACATCTTCGCCTCCTCCAGTCAAACCATGCCAGGGAAATGAAGACCGAACCAGCGATCTTTGAAGTAGTCGCATGCAACAACAGAAAGAGACAGAAGAAATTGCATACTCATTATGCATGCACACCTGCAGACATATGCTTGTACATAGATACTGCATAAACATAAGCATAAACAAATGTGTATGTACATATATTTATAACAAGACTAAGAGTCGACAACCACGCTAGGGGCTCTGTAAGGCTGTACTTAAGCACAGCAGTGCTTTGAGCTGAATGTTAATGTCGGCATGCTACAGATGAAGCCACGTAGAATTCCCCGTGCCTCAGTGCTGGGCCCCAGCAGGTCCTTGACAGGACCTTGCCTGGTCAGTGGCTGGAGTTAAATTAATTTAAATTTAAATGTAATTAGTGAAGGAAGCACCATATCATGGTAACACCCTGCAAATGAATGAATGGGTGTATTTACAATGGAATCTAGACACACGCTGTCAGCAGGAGGAGGAGGGGAGACTCCCAGCAGCTGGAGGAGAGCTGGGATTAAGCTGGAACTGAGCTGGGAACAGGCTGGGAGTGGGAATTTTAGATGGCTTTATCTGTAGTAGGCTAAGTAAGCTACAGCTATGCTGTCACAATGTCACAATCCTAACCATAGATGGCAACAAATACCACTGCTGGAGGTGTTTATGTGTGACACAACATTTAGCGTGGGTCTGAGGAGCCAGGATCTATGGACAAAAACTGCAAGTTTCAGGAGTATTTCATCTTCCTGTTTTCCTGTAGAGCCTGAACGCAGCACTAGAGGGAACTGTTTTAAGGTGGGTTGGAGTGTGAAGCCGGAGCGGAGCTGCGGTATCATCCTGCGCAATTATGTAGACGAGAGGAATCCTCCAGCCTGTGCATCATCACATCACTGCCATCCATATATTCAAATCCATTTTGAAAAATGTTCACTATGTGGGTATGAAATAGTGGTGGTCAGGTTGCTGTGGTGTTACATTATAAAATAAAATAAAAGAGTTGCCATGAAAACCACTGTGATCATAGAACACTGACTAAAACAATTTGCAACAAATAACATTCATCTTCATTGATACAGTGAATCAGTCAAGGACAGTTTAAAATTCAACTGACTCACACCCTGCCTTCCTATTATGCCTCAGAGCCAATTCTCCTCCAGGTGCCAGTTATAGCCTCCAGCAATATGACAAATAAATCCATTTGAAGTTATTTGAGGTCTTTCTGTTTCATATGCTGGTGTTGATCTCATCATTTGCTATTCTTATTTATATCCAAATGTTCTCAGCTTGTATATTTAGTTTCATCCATAATATTTCCCCAATAGAAATCGATCAAATTCTACCTCATATTGTTGACTACAGTATTTTATGTCGTAGAAACAAAACGTTAAAATGTGTTAACCGCAGACCTCATCTCAGACGTCTAACAAAAAAAAAACTTAGACCTACAAACTGGGGCACCCTATTTATCCTCTTTTCTTTTTTGTAACGGCTGATGGAGATGTTAATATAAAGAAGCATTTTGAGGCAAACATCCAGGTACAAAATATCTGCGTCTCACTCTCTGTCACACTCTCTGTCGCCTCTCTTTTCTCAGGCTACCTTGATCTCTCACTCTCGTCTATCTAACAAAGCCTGCGAGGCCTCAGTTGCTCGTGTTGGCTCTTCTACAAAAACAGCCAGGAGAGTTTGGCATGTCAAGCCCAAGCACGTCAGCATCTCTGACAGAGACATAACTGGCTACAGATGCAGCTGAAGGCCCTTTTTTTCCTGATGCTCAACAGCCATTCCAGCCAGTGCGGCGATGGAGTACAGCCATGTCTTACAGCTAACTGTCACACCGAGCAGTGTGCTTTAAAAGAGCCGTGTGAAGTGCAAATACTACATTCAAATTCAGCTTTCATCGTGTTCTGTGATCTACTCCGCCACACTCAGCTCCAATCAGGTTTTTGTTCTTCCCTGGCGACTAATGAGCCAGGTGTGACTCGTTAGCTGTTGGTCATGTCCTGATATGCGTTTGTTAGGTCCTTTGTACAAGCATCAATTACGACACATGTTTCTAGTTAGGCGGCACCCTCTCGTGGCCGCAGTAATTATGACAGGAGCAAAGCAGGAAGTCATGTAAACGTAATAAGAGCGAGAAAGTCTGTTCAGGGCGGGCGGGAGGTCAAACAAACACAGGGCATTGACCCAGGAGACCGGTGTCCGTGTCCCGTTTGAAATTAAAAGTAGACGGTAAGTTAATTTAACTTTAGGTGACAAATGGAAGTACGTCACATTCTGCGTCACGTGTGTAATTATGTCATGAATTTCCCTTCTTGGGATAAATACGTTTGTCTGAATCTGAATCATGTACGTAGGCATGGAAGGGAAGTAACATAACAAATACTGTTTTTAACTTAAATCACAATCTTTTCTTTCTTTTCTTTCTCTTTTCCTGCCACCGCTATGGATGCTAGTTTAGGAAAGTTTCATATGGGTCGTATTAGTTGTTACTTGTTGCATTAGTTGATCGACCAAAAAAACAAATCAGCAAGTATTTTGATAACTGATTAATCGCTTAAGTCATATTTTTAAGCAAAAATACAGAAGATTCACTGGTTCCAGCTTCTGAAATGTAAATATTATCCATGGGAAAACAGGACTGCAGCACACAGATGGATTTTCAGCATTTCATTGTGTAACCAACGCCAGAGGAAAAGTCGGGGATCACCAAAGTCATGAGGAAACATTGTCTGGGAACAATGAATGAAAACTACATTTGGTGGCAATCTGAGATATTGAGAAATTACACTGGATATGTGAATAATTTGACCTGCTGGTGGCACTAGAGGAGAAGTCAGGTCGTTAAGGTGCAATGTGTAGTTACTGGCCACATACTCCCCCAAAAACAGGGGGCAGCATTTCACCTGCAAGAATTTCATGATTTAGATGACACTGTTCAAGATTGTGGACATTTAGACAAACAATAAACCTCACAATGTCCTCAAAAATGTAATTGAGATTCTGCATTAAGAGACTGTTGCAATGGACGGCTGCCCGGAGAGTCTAGCTCCGTCCTGGCAGAGATTACTCATTACATTTTGGTGCGGATCCAAATCACAGGGCAGATACACAAATTATATTTCCATTTTGTTAACACTGCAAGTTAGGGCATAGCATTGGCGGAGGTCTGAGCTCTCCAAGTGCTCTTCTAGATTTATTAGTTCCACCTGTGATTTTCATACTGTGACATGTCTTCAGTGGAAAAAGTCCTATTTACAAGTTTCTGAGTAAACAGCCAATCTCAATGGATAGCATTCAGCACCTGTTGCTGAAGTCTCATGTGCCATTACCGTTCTGTCACTGTACAATATATACTGCATTCCTTCATTACGTGCAGTGTTACTGCGGAGGACAATGGGGAAATCTGACCACACTCTTTCTATTCTCACATAAAGCATCAGGAGGCAGTGACATTTTACAGTTTACAACTCAGTAATGTGGACTGTGTTTCCATTAACAGGGAAGATGCATACCATACCAGTGTTAAATACCATGACATTTTGGACAACTATTTGTGATTTTGTCAAAAATGTGGCAATTTGCTAAAATGAATGAATGAGTGTGTAGAAAGTCAGAAGTGTGGTGCTGTCTGAAATGGGTCCTGTACTGAAATAGTTGGTCAGAAACACGACTACACTCATACATCACTTTCAGTAGCAGCCTGGCATGTTGTCAGTGGACTTCATGTAGGGGCTTTCAACAAGTCTGTGTGTCCTGCTATAGGGAGCTGACTAATGTGGAAACAGGTTGATCATGTGCCTGGGAGCACTCAGTCTGGACGGGGGAGGGGATCAATGCCCCCCCCCCTTGTAGCAGTTTGTCAATATGGCTCCAAATGGTAACAATGCAGCACAGTGAGACTCCCCTTTTCAGTAGTTTATTATTTTATATGTGGGCCTATATGGTCAGATTTGTAAGCCTGGATGAGGATGATTGCCATGTTTTGTTAGATTTCCAATTAAGAAGAATATTGAAATAACTACTTAAAGATACAGTATATTATGGTCGTAACTCTTAATAATCTAAAACTGCTTTTCAGCCGTGCTAGTGGCGTGGCTCTATTGATGGCAATGTTGCTCGGTCTGTCTGTCAGTCCACTATTTTTGTCCAGACTGAAATATCTCTACAACAATTGGATGGATTGCTCTACTGTAAAAACAGTCATGTTCCCCAGAGGATGCACCCTGCTGACTTTGGCAATCCTCTGACTTTTCAGCTGCTGTATGCCACAGCAAGTAAAATGTCAACTCATCCTGTGAAATATTTACATCTACTACATGGATTGGCACAAAATTTGGTGCAGATGATTATGATCCCCTGGTGATTAACCCCACTGACTTTGGTGATCTGGTGATGACAGACAATTGATGATGTAGGAGAGTTTACTGAAGATGAAGGTCAGTAACAGCCTTACTGTACAGGTAGGCAACAGGGTGTCAGTCCGAACAGTCAAACAAATAGGCCTTTAGTAGGAAAAGGTGTAAATGAAATTAATGATGGCTAAATGAATTCCATTTAACTTGAAACTTTCAGGATTCTGTATTGTGCATGCTGGCTCACTGCCATGGCAGAGACAAGAACAGACACAAGAAATGGGCTGGTCTAAATACTGCAGGGCTGATGAGGAAAAGTGTCAAACAGGTGAGCAGGTGAATGAGAGAGTCAGGTGACTGGTGGGGGAGTGTGAGGGCATCTGGTGGACGGATGGAGAACTGCAAAGCAGGCGGCTGGGGAAGTGAGAACGTGCCATTGTGAATGTGCACAGATGACAAATCAGGTCAACGTCACTCTCAGCATGACAGCACAGTGGAACAGAAAATTAAATCTTATTTTGTTAATATCTAAAGCAGATTAAAAAAAAAACACTTCTAATTACTCAATCCTGGAACATCAGTAGCATATGTAGATTACAGTAGCCCGCTCCTGACCCCGACCAACAAAATCCCGACTAGGCTTGGGTGGTATCACCACGGTATTATTCGATGCTATGATTTTCAATACCATCAAAAATACAGACACTGCTCTTTTAATTTAACTTATACAGATATGCTGTATTAATGTGATGTAGCTTATTGTATTGTCTCTACTGGAACAGCAGCTGACCTGAGAAAAATGGCGACCATGGATATATACATCATGATGGCGACTGCGAGTGGACTACAGTGGAAAAAAAGTTTGTTTTTTTTTAGTTTTGGATTATTTGGGGTTTAGTCCCGATGATAAAGGTGATCCAGCCAACACGGACGAAGTTATGTGCATTACTTGCCTCAAGAAAGTTGTGGCTTGCTGCCTTCGACCTGCAGTCCGACAGCAGTGACTCCTCCAGAGCTTCGCCTCGCTGCTCCGCTCGTCCCAGCTGATGACCGTCCCCGGGACAGCAGGGTCCGTCTGCGGCGCCCTTTTCTACACCGTAACGACAACATCAACAAATGTCATGTCGATAACGCAAGTATACTCGGGTACAGAATAAGTTGCTCCTGTTTCCGTACCACGGACAACGCTCCCGCCACCGTTTGTTTCCCATCTATTCATTATTCTACGAGCCATAGGCTAATTGCATATTAGGCACAGCACTGTAGGCTAGACAATGTCATACAATGATTTCTATTCACCAGCAGATCATTTTATACATTGTTTTTGCTTTTTTTACACAAATACTATCATATACCACATACCCCGGCAAATGTCAGGACGGTATGAAAGTATGAAAAAATAGATACCACCCAAACCTAATCCTGACTGTTTGCTGTCCTGGCTCCACAATGATGGAGCCATTTCCACAAAGAGACTTTACCAAATAAACCAGGTTTCATAAAGCAAATTCAACATAGTTCAAGCTCAGTTATTATGTCAACATATGCTGAGAAACTAGTTGAATTTGCTTTATGGAACCGAATCAACTGAAAAGAGTCTAACAGAAATAAGCCTGGTTTATTAGTAATGTTATGGAACGGGCCCCAGGACAGCAGAAACTCGACACATCTTCCTTCGCAGACTGAAAACTCATCTGTTCAGACCTTGGTTCATAATTAAATGTATTTTATTTTCAAGCTGGTGCGCTTGCATGATTCTTGCAATGTTTGGGTTGTATCCACATAGTTGAATGCACCCATTGTAAATCACTTTGGATAAAAGCAATGAAATGTAGAATGCAACAGAAGGAATGCAAAAGATGTGAATGAATATGTTGGACTCAATCCAGGACAGTCTACAATGAGACAGCAGGTGGTAGGATGATGTGTAGAGCCTTATTCAGAGACGTGGCTCCGTTTACAGGCATTGATGATGAAACAGTTCTGGGAGGGAGGCTTGATAGCTCCCAAAACTGCTTGAAAATTTATTTTTATCACCCCAAGAAAATCTTCCCATTGTTTGCTTGTGACACTAGAGTTTCAAAACCATAAATCTCAAAAGGGTTGTTCCTGACAACTGCAGCTTTCTAAAGCAGAGCAGCTGCAGGTGAGTCCTGACTCACAGCTTTGATGGGAAGAAAGACAAAACTGCTAGAAGCTTTATTCATAATAAACAGCAGTACATTTACAAGTGTATTTACTGAACTAAAATGTCAAGATACTTATACTTGTTCACAATTTTATGTGACTTTATCCTTCTACTCCACTACATTTCAGACAGAAATGTGTTTCCGTACTTTTTACTTTACTACATTTAAGCTATTTGACTATATTTAACTATTTGTTATATGTTTTACTTTACCAGATTTTATTATAAGGTAATGCAGATAATGCCGTCAGGACTTTCACCCAGAGACTATATAGTAAGTATGAGTATTTACCCACCACTCTACAAGAGGGCTCCCCTTTAAACCACAGGTATGGCCCATAGACAAATACAGAGGCAAAAATGTTTTTCTTTTTTTGACAGTCTTAAAACAAACTTAAATATTCTAAAATGTACCACTAATTTGGGAGAGGCTGCAGCTGAATGCAGAAGGGGTTATTGGGTTGCAAGCGGCCTGCAAATTCTGCAAACAAAACACTGCAAACAGGCATGCACAAAAACACTACAGATAAAATCGGGAAAAGGGATTCACAAGAGTATATGCCCTGTACAATATGCCCACTTAGATAAATACAACTACTTTAAAGCCTAAAATACATGCTACTGAATAAGACTCCCTAAACAGGGTGGATCAGAGCACCTAGTTTTAGTAACAGTTCTGACAATAAATCAACCTGAGCAGGACAGCTAGCTCAAACAGCCTTAGCCAACTGGCAAATAAACAAGGAAAAAATGTACAAAACCGAAACCAAATGAAAAAACTAAATCAAAACTGCAGCTGCAACTAAAGGCAGGCTAAAGGAAACCACAAATAAATACCCAACAGCAACTGAAGCAGAGTTAACTAAATACAAAACTAAAGGGCAAACTATAAGGCAAAACAGCAGCAGCAGCAGCAATTGAGTCTGCAAAAGAAGAGTAGGCACCGTTCAGTTTTCTCTGCACGCACGCACGCACTCACGCATGCACACACGCACACACGCACGCACGCACTCACGCATGCACGCACGCACGCACTCACGCATGCACATTACACATCTTCAGGCAGTAATTTAGGCAATGAATCAAACCAAACAGGTCACCAGCCACAACCAGCGAAACAGCCAGGAATAAATGCACTCAACAGCGATCTCCCGAGTGTCTACTACCTGTGCATGCCGACCGGAGGCACGCACACAAACTGGACCACACGGAGAACTGGAACACAGGCCTGGAATACAATTCAATCTTAGACACGCACACATCAACAGCAAACAACGCATTTAACAACAGGTGCCACATACCTGACACCAGAACGGAACGGGAAGCTCAAAGCACCGGAAGAGGAAGAGCGAAGCTACATTTAAATCCTTTCATTTAAATGAGGAAAACAAGATCATTGGTTAGACCACACACTTCCCCAAAGACTTCCCCTCTAAACTTCTCAGATAGTTTCATGTGAATAATTGCTCGTGGCTGAAGATGCAAATGTTACACAAAAAAAAGTCCCAAAAATGATTAGAAATGTGTGTAGCCCATTACAACTTTGTTTTTTCTCTCATGACTGCAGCACCACAGCTGTGGTCAATTACATATTTGGAGTATGGGCCTACTGTTTATTTCATTTCTTCATCACATTAAATCAGATGCTATAAACAACCAGAATGATGTTCTGTGTCAGCATTCGACAGAAGGGTGACAAATTAAAACACAACAAAGTTTCATGCTTCAAAATGTGTCACCTGTTTGTAACACTTTGCATCCTAACCTAAATTTCAATCATTTTTAAGTGCTGTATTAGAAATCCAAGCACATTGAAAACATTACATTAAAATTCAAGCGTTTTCAAGGATTTCCAGCATCCTTTAATTAGTCTGGCGATACCAGGCTAAGCATCCGTAGGAACCCTGTAATAATGTCATTTATAATATTATATATCAGTCAGGGACTCATTTTTCTTTTACTTTTAATACATTCAGTGAACTTTGCTGATAATACTTCTGTGCATTTACTTAAGTAGGATTTTAAAACAATCACCTTGTTGATTATGCGCCGCTCCCTAACCACTAAACAAAGCTGATGGCCCAAGCATTTGCTTGATGCGCCCCAATGCACCAATGGAGTTACGGTAGAGGCAGGTCCACCCTACTGACACTGAGAAGTAGCAACAGAAAGGGTGTTTGGGGAGCCTTGATTGTGTTTGTGCTGCTGGCAGATGTTTTTGTGTTCCCCCGGCGCCGCAGAGTGCAGACCCACGAGAGCTGCGATAGGGAAATTGTGGAGCTGCAGCTTCAGGAACAGAGAGACAACAGAGCAGGGTGAGGCTCAGAGACTGGAGGATAGTGACGCTGTCTGATGCTTGGACACTTTTAATTATCATCTTGCACACACATTTTCCTGGGATTTATCCTTTTAAAAGGAGCTTGTTTTGAACAATTTTATATATTTGTGAAGTCATCAATGTAGACCACAGACTGTATATAAAGATGGATGGCTTGACAGCTCCCCAAAAGTGAAGCCAAAATATATTGATCGCCCGCTGGTGGCTGGCTGCAGTAAAGGTCATAAGATCAGCCTCCTCCATGTTAGCAGATGGGACATGAAACTGAAAACTCAAAGTACATATGTACATAAGTACATATGTTCAAGTGTAAATTTTTCAGATAAGTTTGGGTTCAATTAGTTATTTGATGCTCTAAAAGCGGGATGAAACATCACGACTTTGATGCCGCTTGATCGCTACTCTGGTTGCAAAATTACAACATGGCGGTGCCCATATTTTGGCTTCACTTTTGTACAGTGGAAGGAAGTGGACGCATATACAGACTATGATCTAGACTCGCACAAAAAATGTGTCCTTCCTTTATAGAATAAGAGCACTTTCTCTGCCTTTGATTAAAAAAGTTTATTATATGAACATGTGACAAATAAAACCTTGGGATCTAACAGAGGCTGAGTCATGCAGTTGTTGATGAACTTGGTGATACTACGCACTACCTTGGATACCTTAATGACTTCACCATTGAAAGCCATCACCTGCATCTGGGACTGAAAGTAAGAGCTCAGGTTACATCCCAGCAGGGCATTGAGCTTCTCATAATGACTTCAAGTCTTACCAGTTTATTACAGTACTGGAATTCTTTGTCAAGTACCCAAATAATCAGCTCCAGCACCATTCTGGACATTCATTACATTTCAGTCATAACTCTGGCTATTATTTGATCGCGTTCACGAATACAGACATCACGCTGTCTGTCCTCTGGGTCTGCCATGCACATGACTGGGATAGAGAGGGCACTGGGGTGGAGGGGATCAATTAGGGTTGTCTGCTGGCCTTCCCCTCTCTCTCTTTCTCTCACACACACACGCATATTGTGTCTATTCCTCACCCAACCTTTCCCCTACAACCCAGGAGAGCTGAAGGTCCAGCTGGCATGCAGCCCGGGCCGTGCCTCCTCCCCCTCAGACCACCACCATGGGGAGTGAACCAAAAACCACAAACACAATGATATCCAGGTCACCACACAACACTGGCAAGATACCAAAGAAGCACACTGATGCATATACTGAAAGTGTAATTGTAATCACAAATTGGGATATTTTACATTATTGAGAGTCTGTTGATACTTGGCTATAAACAGACATGGGTAGTACTAACATCATATTTCAAATCCTGTCTGTTACAGACAAGACAAAGCCTTCAAACTCAGGCAAGAACATAATTACAGCAGTCAGTGACAAATGTCAAAGAAACTTAGACCATCACACCAGTAACAGGAAGTATATCACAAATACTTCAAAGGAGATGTATGAAGATAGAAAAGAGAGAAGGACCCAGGATGGATCCTTGAGGAAACCCATAAGTATATTTTTCATCAAAGGGTGCAAAAGTACACATAGAAATACAACATTGCCTGTCAGTGATGAATTAATTGAGTACAATATTGTGATTAATTTGTATATTGAGATGTCTGGGAGGTTTTTTAGGCTTTTGTGGCCAAAGATATATTAAAATCAAGCTGAAATAAAAGCTCACACACCTGTTGCTAAAACATGCCAATGAGGTAACTTGGTAAAGGCCGTCAATATGTTTTGCATAGAAAGCAAACTATTTTAATAAGCATTACATGCATTATTTATACTTGATATCATATTGAACCTAAACAAAAAAGCCTAAGCCAACTAAAGTATTGAAGGTGCCATGAGTGGAGTGGGACTTGTCAGAATATGAGGAAACAAATAAAAACATTGAACAAAGAGATGATTATTTTGATGCCAGGAATAAGTGGGTCAGTAGTTCTGGCCTCTTTAGTAGTCTGTTCAATTAAAATATATTTAAAACAAAGAACTTTTTGTCTGTATTCCAGACTGTTCTTGAACATGTCAAACTGTCGTATACGACATGAAAGTACATCATATTATCATATTATACTAAATATCTCTGGAACGCTGCATGCTAGACACGTAATTTATTTTATTAAACACTCCACTGCAAACATATCTCTTTCAGAAACTTTATAATCCAGCCTTGAACTGCAGTGTCTTTTCAGAGACTTTGTAAAATAAATCCATGATAAATCCAACACGGTGTGGTTCTGTGGTTATTTATACTTTTTTTTTTCCATATTGAAAACGGTGTTGTTGTTAGCGGTGTTTCCCATGATGCATTAGGTTGACTTTTCATGTTTCTGACTGTGTGGCAGCTCTGATTTCAAAAGCATTGTGCACTGGAATGAAAGAGATTTACTCTATCCTCCTATCGATAGATCTATACTATTAGCGCAGCAATGGTAGAATAGTGTAAATGTGATAAATAATATGTAGATGCACCGTTGCGCATTTAGATAGTATTGTAAGGTACAAGTCCAGGGCGCACTGAGCAAGGATAGATAGTTTTTATTCAGTTTTTTCACATTTTATTTGGCTTCTTGATATGGAAATGGACAGGAAGTGATGTCAGAAGAAAGGCAGCTTTGCTCTGGGTTTCCCAGGTTGAACCAAGCTTTGAGGTGGGTTTTCTCTCATTTGGTGGGTGTGTCAGAGCTGTTACCCAATCAGCAGTGATATATATAAACATATATGTAAATATATATAAATCGCACTGTATTAATAGTCTTCATTACATGACAATTACTTTTAGCTCAGTTACACGAGGAGATTAGATTTGAAAAAACATTAAATATATACTTTAGTAATAAGAATGGCCTTCTCAGCTGCAATAGTTGCAACACTTACATAACACAACAGGCTGTTCAATGCACTACCGCTTCCATTTAAATAAATGTTTTGCTACATTTTGTCGGCACTGAACGCACCCCTGTAGTGTGTGTGTGTATTGCAGACAGAAACTGCTTTTTAGGATGTTTTTAAAAGTAACATTGCGATGTATCAAGTGGAATTTGTTTATAAATCAAAGGTATTGTGACTGTCAAATATCAACCATTCTTGGAAAAATGTTTATAATGTCAATGCAGTCAATGCAAAGTTGATTCAGAATGCATTATGTCTCATATAATGAATTATTGAGGGTGGTTGCAGGGTGTGCAGCGGTCAATCCCTGCTTTGTGTTTTTCCATTCAGTCCAAACTGTTGCCACTTCCGTTCATTCACATGCAGGCCCACTTAGCGGTAAACAGACATGCTCCTCATATTCCCATTGCCAGTCAGTAATTTTTTTTTATGATATTCTGGGAAAAAAGCTGAAGGAAATCTCCCTTTTCAAACTGAGTGTCACAGCACTCTAAACACTTTGAAAGAAGATGCAAAAAAAAAGAGCCTTCAGACACTATCAGATACTCGCTCTGGGTTACACAGAGAGATATGTATCCACCGAAGGCCAAACGTGTGAGCAAATGGAAAATCAATATTTCTTTCTCTTCCTAACTGATGGCACATGCTTACAATTACTATTTCTAAAGGTTTTTAAAGATAGTAAAATAAATGGTTAAGTTAATGCTGTATTGTGTGCACAAACACATGCAAAAAATACAGAAATTCACGCACACAGCTACACACCTGTTTCCCAAACTAGCACCTGATTTGAATAATTTCTGCATTTAAAGAAGCCATGGTGTCTGCAGTCATGTCACTGTGGTTTTCTGCTGCCAAGTAAAGCTCTTATTTTTGGTCTGTGTTGTTTTTGGTTAAATGCTGAGGCTAATGTTCTTCCCATTTATAGGAAGCTTGTGAGAGAGCAAATCCTTCCAAATGTCAAAACACAACTCATTCTCCAAATAGCTCCATTTACCTCCACTTTCCAACTTAAAGAAGGCTCAACATTTATGTTTTCATTTTCCTGTTTACAGCACCTGCTAACGTTGGGTCCAAACTGCTGAACTCTGATGGACGTGGTGGAATGTGAATATGTCTGGTACATGTCTGTTGTTAATCAACATTTACTAGTTTAGTGTTTATTTGAACAAAGGTTCTTCTAACGTGAGCTGTCTTAGTACAGCGGCCTCATAACTGCCTTTGCACATTAGACAGGCCTCTTCACTGTCTGTTTTTAAGAGTCTTCTTAAAACCCACCTTTTTTCCTTGGC
>JAOVVB010278893.1:0-17504 GCA_028570985.1 Heterobranchus longifilis | reverse complement strand
ATCCGCTTCAGTATGTCAGATAAAATATAACATAAATAATTAACTCTTAGTGTACATTTAAATCACAAATTGAAGAAAAGGTGACATCCTGTGGTTCTTTTTTCAAACATTTATTGTATTTATTAGAATCCCCCACCACATAAACCTAACACAGTGACAAAAACATGACAAAAAAAAGAGATACTACTATCAAGATTGCACAGTGCACAAATTACACATTCATAGTCATATTGCCATATTCTGCTGAGTGATTAACTCTTACAACATACATATTTATATTATTTCAGGACATAATAAGGGTTGTTATGAGGTTACTATAGGTCAGTGATGCACATTAAGGACTAATGCTTTGCATATGCAAAGACGAATAGACAAATAAACACTTTACTTTAACCTCCCCTATTTAGCATTCATAAGTAGTAGTAATATAATATTATTATATAGTATATTGATATTAAATAAATGTTTTAGAACATACTACAATGTAGTTATAAGCCGATATAAGGACATTTTAAAGTGTTTATTTATACACTATTTGTCAACAATTATAACTTTCTCTATTGAGACATATTTTATATTATTACAAATGTGTTTTACAGTGTTTCCATTCATTATCTTTTCATACTGTACTCCGCTTATTGGTGCCAACAAAATGAGTTATAGTTGTTTTTACTGCATTTATAGGGGTGTATATAAACATTTATAATGTTATATATTAATATATTTGTGGGTATCCATAAGCAGAGGTTGTTGTATATAAAAAGATACAGAGTGACAACATTGTAAAACACATTTATAATCATGTAAAATATGTCTTCATAGAGGAAGTTATAAATGTTGACAAATACTGTATATTAATAAACATTAAAAAAAAAGTCCTTACATCTGCTTTCAGCTACAGTATAGTGTGTTATAAACCAAACATGTTTATATACTGCTTATAAATGCCAAAGGGGGGGGGGGTTAAAGTCACCAATTTTTCTAAGTACATATTTTCTAATTGTCCTTATCTATCACATATACGTTGAAAATTGAATTCAAATTAGGATGCAATGTGAGGCAAAGTTTCCAATCATGCTGGGAGCCCCGCAATCTCTTTCTCTTCACTTGAGCTCATTTCTCCACTAATGACTTTGCCCTCTGATGCAAGCCAAGGGATCATCAAAGGTCCTTGAAACAAAAAGGGAAATATAGCAATTACTGGGACTTTCATCGGCAAGAAAGAGATTAAAAACCCTGTGGTTGTATAAGCACCCCGAGAAGCAAACCCAGATCTGTTTCACTATTAAATGTATATTCAAGCACTTCGTTCTGCAGACGTTATTCATCATCAACGTGTTCTTCCTTTCACCATCTTCATTCATTTTTTTCCTCTCCATGCATGATAATAGAATCAAATGTATTATGTATTACTAATCACATGATAAAAGCCTGTGGTGCTAGTAACGCATGTAGATTCCAAAATGCTGTGCATGTACAAGAAAAGTCATTGCCTTTTTAACAGTGGCCTGAGGGAATGAAATTGTCCCTTAGCCTCCATAACCATTGACACAAAAGGTCCCAAAACAATTTCAAATTACTGCTTTATTTCTCTCTCTTATATAATCCACCCACATTATTAAATCTACCACCTTCTGGGACTTTACTGATACAATAATATTACAGTGCTAAGATGTTTACATTCGAGACCGCCAGCTTTCCTTGTTATAAACATGTATACCCTCAGGACTTGTACAATATGTATGCATACTACTTGGCCTAAATGAGGCACAGGTCATTTTGTTTTTAAGAGGGGTCAATATTACCTCAAGCGAGGGGCCAAGGCCAATGCCAGAACCTGACTGAGCAGAAAATGGCTCCTGATACTCACAGATGAGATCTATTATACATTAAACATGCTTGTAAATATTCACTAGTCAGACCATTCAAATGGAAAATATGGTTTAGGTCAAAGGTCTATGAAAATGTTGTCTCCGGAGGAAGTCCCCCTAGAATAGAGGCAATGATGATAACAGGGAGAAACACCCATAGGGGACTAGGGAGAACATTAAGAGTTGTTTTACATGTTTGACTGTGGGACAGCGATGATACCAGGGAGATAAATGATGGGCACTTATCAGACTGGACTGACCTAGAGTTATGTACCATGGCTAATGGAATGTAACACTCCCATCAATTACACGCAGCTAGGCTGAATTACAATGAATTAATGTGCAATAAAGTTTTCTAAACAACTCTGTTCAAGCATTTTATGAGCATAAAAGGTGGAAATAATTACACAAAATGTACGGAATAATACCAGAACAGGTAGGCACTGTGAGTACAATACTTATTGAAATCTATGAATAGCAGAGCACCAGAGGTGCAGAATAATACGTGGACGTCAGTTTTATTAGCGGTTTGTCTCAGTGACAGGATCACATGGCTCGAAAATTATTTCATCATGTTCAAGTCCAACTGTGGGACTACGGTGTTATCTTCTATTTTTGTCTCTCTCGGCCGTATATTTCAGAGGCCAGGAACAATGTAGTCTGACAGACATATTCTTTATGAGGGGCTCGTGGCCTCTCTAATTTGACACAGTTGTCAGAGATAAAGCTCCTTAGAGAGTGTGGCCATGCTCTGGGTAAGAATGGGGATTAAATTAACACCCCCACCTTCACATCCTCTGACCCCAATACTGGAGAATAAAACATACATGGTGACTCACTTCAACACCCCACATCTCCCTTCCAACTTCTTCTCTCAATGTGGTTTTATTGCCAAATAAAACTAAAAAAAAAAAAAAAAAATGCACCGCTCAGCGACTTAATGCTGACATCTTTATTCTAAGACAATTCTGTGAATTAAGCAAGCATGTGCATTGAGTGTAATTGAATAAAAATACAAAGATAATTTCAATTAAAAACGATATGAAGAAACAATCCTGTTTATCAACAAGCATCTTTACTGTAAATGTGGGAGTAAAATGACACCAGCTTACACACAGTGTAACAATACACTCCCTCTCCTTGGCAGTTTCCTATCAAATGACCCGAGCACGTAAAATCAAATCAACACTGGAATGGATCATATCAAATTCTAATGAAAACATAATGTGCTCTTAAAATGTGTGTTGGCCCGGCAGCCAGTCATCCAGAGAGTCTCCCCCAGATGACGTGATGAATAGGGAACACTGATGGAATATGCATCAAAGTCGAGCTCATGATTTATGTAATAGCAGTCACTTGGACACTGATTAGCTGCTCTGTCAAGCGTGTAATACGAGAGGCACAACCCCTGGTTTATCAGTCATTTATCTGAAGTGCGTCCTGATATTATCACTGGATCCTAATGTCATCATTATGCCGCACAGCATGTGCGGGCCAGTGTGTCATGGTGCCGGCGACACTGCCTGTCAGGAGTTCAAGCCTCTTCATTTGCAAAGTGCTCAGACATTCATAGCACTATGTCAACAGTAAAATAGAGAAGCCACATCATATCAGAGATGGAGGGACAGAGGCACACAGGCACACTAAATAAGTGGGCACTGGAGGGTACAGAGACATTTTGTCACGTCTTTGTGATTGCGGCATTGCTTATACGATGATCAGGCTAATTCTTTTGAGAGGAGTGGAATAACAAAGTGTCAAAGTAAAAAAAAAAAAGAACAAAATAGCAGGTTCTTTTTTTTCTTCCTCATGCCTGCTTCATGGTTTGATTTAGAGGAACAGACATAACATCTACTGTACGCTGCGTATACACAATGAGAAAACCCCAGACCTCCTCGATGTGCAATGTGAGGCCCACAGAGCCTCCTGATTAAAATGCACACTCACACACACCACTGTGTGTGAGAGGATGGCGGTTGTTCAGTCTGTCAGGACTTTCCTGCTCTCCGAGAGAATATCTGATATCATAAATGACTTCAACTCCTCCCACGCCAACATGAGAGTGAGATTGCGAACACAGGAAAAGAGACACAGACAGGCAGTGTATGACTGAGCTATGACAATCATACATTAACCGGATGGACAAAACTGCTAATAAACAATTTCTGACATTATGACATAAAAGGGTTAGGGTTGTTATTCTCACAAACATCTGGTGCCGTACACTAAAAGGAAACTGTGCAACGTATAACTCTATCAACACCTCACACAAACAAAAATAGTGAGGGAAACTGAACAGGAAAAAGAGCTCTTTGAGTCTCAAACAAAAGATATCAGCCCGGCTGCCAACACAGACAGGGCACCACACCTTGGCAATGATGCCGCTCACAATCAAAGGAACAGTCGTCATCAGTGCAGCCGTGTTTTTAAAGGATATCTTAAAAAGATTGAAAATATGTGTCATTATGGAAAACAATTGAAGCTGGAACCTTTTCGTATACCAGGTTGTTATATCACTCACACGCACTCCAGGCTGTTTATTTCAACACACCACGGCCAAAGTATTTCCTGTTTTTAAAATAAATTATTTGCACTTCATCAGAATAAATATACATGACTGTACAAACAAAATATAAAATGTGCAAAACAGCTTTGATGTGCCAGCAGTAATTAAAATTAATAAACAATAAATATAGGATGACAAAAAGCAAAAGTTGTCTTTAAATAATTTTGCACATTTGAGACATTTTTTTTTCTCTCTCTAAATGTAATAAAGCAAACGCAAAAACATCCACTGTGCACTGCCACATATGATAATTGTCTGGCCACTGAATGCAGCATTAAAATGATTTCAAACAGTATGGCTCAGAAGATCCAGCAGAGGGGGCTGCTTACTGCAATCATATGCTGATTAATTGAGCTTGATTCTCCCCATGCTGCGAACATAAGTTGTCCCACACTGTAGGCTACATGTTGGTATGTGGGTAAAGGTTACAAGGCTTTATCGAAGTCACCTTTTACCACAGGTAGCCCTTCACATCATTTTTGATGAACATTAAGAAAACAGTGATTTTCTGATTATCCCTCATCAAGCCTATATCAAACTAGGTTATGTTCATTTTTATTAATTGTGCATGTTGCTCTCTAATTAGCTAATGAGAGACAAAAAGCAGGTTTAGAGCAGCAAAATGCAAATGACTCTTAGAAAATAGCACAAAAAAAGTAAATGGCAAGGCTGAGAATCATCCTTCATTGAAATGTCAGAGATAAATGGCTCAAATGTCACATCAATTAAAACGGGGGACAGTTAGTAGTTCATTAAAGAGAGAGCCATATTGCACCGTCGGGTACCGTTGCCAACCCTTACTATCTGGGGCAGACTGGCAGCGGGTCCAGATGGCACGGAAATCCTCACAGATTTCAAAATGGTCTCTGCAGGGGTGGCGTTTTCTCCCCCGCTCCCACCCTCACCGCTGAGATGGGGTGTGGGCCACAGGCCCACGCCGGCCTACACATTCCAAACGGAGGCATGCAGAGAGGCACCACAGAAATAAAAAATAAAGCTGCAGAGGACAGCAGACACTTTTTAAACAATACATGACTGATGCCACACACTTGGTCATAATGAAATATATGCTACAGTTAAATCTATGACTGCTCCTGGCAACTCCCTCTGCTTTAAACTGCATAAAACTCTTAATAAAAAGGATTGTGCATTGCCCCATGTGTTGTTCATAATAACACGCTGACTTTATTAGCTGGTAATACATAAGATGTTATTGGTTGTTGGTAGGTGTTTTTTTTATTTTTATCCACAAACATTATGCCATGGGACCCTGAAGACCTCGCTGTCAGTGGAGATGCGGAATTGGATAAATGTCTTAGCTATAAGTGGAAAGATAACAGTGTTTGAAATTAATGTTCAAAATGTGCATTATCATATTTTTTTCCTGCTGTAGAAATATCAAGCAAATCAAATATCTAAATCACTACCACTACTAGTCTTCGGTGTACTGGGGCCCCCCTGAAGGACCCCAAATCCCAACTTGAGACCTATTTAGAAAAAAGCCTTCTGTGTCTGTCCCTGGCAAGGGGAGGAGCGGAGACTTTATATCGACCAATCACAGAGCGAGCGCTGACTTTTGCCTCATGTGATTGGCCGGTTCGACCACGCAGTCTGGAGAAACAGGAAGAGACTTTCTGTCACGTTTGTTTTGCAGAGAGGAGAAGCGGACGACACCGTACGGATGCAAAGGACTTCATTGTAAGCTGCAGGGCTAATTTACGGTGAAAGTTACTCAGACAACGTTTGACATAACTTGTAGTTCAAAAGTTATCCGTATGCTACCGAGCGCGAGGGCTACGTTTTGAGTAAGTTCGCGTAGGCCTTCTGTGACGAACCTCTGCTTATTTCTTAGACATTTTAAGTGCACACTTAATATTTAATGTGTTTTAACCACAGTTTAACTAGTTTCAAGACACTTGGACACTCAAAGTATTGCGGCAACCTTCATGTACGTTTCGGCATTAATTTCTTCATTTAAAATCACACAATAAGGACACATGTTGCGTTTGCGCAGTCACCGCGCGCGCTTTCTACTCAATTAATCACGCAGGTGTGACCAGGAACTAGCTAATGAGAAACGAGTCAAATGATTGACGAGCACGAGGACGCTGCCAGTGATTTTTTACACAACACAAGCTGCTTATTGTTTGTTGTTCCGCACCGTGAAGATGCTGGGTAAACATACAAACATTCAAGTAGTCACTTAGACTAGTGTACTGCACCGAAAAGTGCACAAAACAAACATGGTAGCATTATTTTTAATCAGCGTGGACTATTAAGCCAAGGCCATTATTGCCAAAGTCCATTATTCTATCTATGAGTCTATTACCAGCTTGCTAAATGGCAGGCAGTGTGTTCAGCGCTTATCCAAAGTGCACTGTACCATTGTTTGGCTCAGAAAATTTCTCGCCTTTATTGTCAGTTCAGGCAAACCCCCGATGAATACAGTGAGAGCTGCAAGAGTAGAAACAAGAAAGTTGAAGCAGACGCATTTGTGATCGCATACCATGACAGATGTGGTGGTGTTGGTGTGTGTGTGTGTGTGTGTGTGTGTGTGTGTGAAGAGGAGGAGGGGGGGGACTGAAAGTCTAAATGAAATACTGTAAATGCATGACTACTTTTTATCACATAACCTTTGTTTAATCTAAAAATATATCAATTCTTAAATTAAAAGTACAGGATGCATTGAGCAGTGGAATGTTTTTATTTATTGTTTGTTTTAGGGCTGCAACTAAGATTTTTTATTTTATTTTTTATTATCGATTGGTATATAAAATGTCAGAAAATAGTTTTTTAAAAAGTCCATTGCAATTTCCCAAAGCTCAAGGTGACATCTGACTTCAAATTGCTTTTTTTTTTTTTTTTTTGTCAAACAGCTCAAGCCCCCAAAAAATTCACTTTACTATCACATAACATAAGACAAAGAAAAGCAGCAATTCCTCACCTTTTGTGAAGCTGACACTGTGGAATATTTTTAATATTTTTCCTAGAATAAATAAATAAAAAGGATTAATTGATTATCAGAATAGTTGCTGTTAATTGTTTCAGCTCTAGTTTTGTGTTACTTTAGTCAGTAGCTAGTCTACAAGACTGCACTGAGTTAAAGTACATTTTGAAACTGCATTTATTCTTTGGTTACAGCTTCTCAATTTTGAGGAATTCCTACTTTTCTCAGTTTTATGTTTCTCTATTTCCTCTCTCCCAGTTTCTCTATAACAGGAAAATAAATTATGTAACTTTGTAAACTAAATATATTTTGTTTTTGTTTGTTTGTTGGACAAAACAATACGTGAGAAAAACATCACTGTTGACTCTGGAGAACTGTGATGGACAATTTGCACAATTTTCTGACATTTTACAGACAAACGATTAGTTGATTAATCAAGAGAATAATCAGCAGAATAATCTATAATGGAAATAATCATTAGTTGCGGCACATCACACAGCAAATGTGTGACTTGAAATATATGAATGTGATTACATGTACTATTAAAAATGAAAAGGGTGAGAGAGAGATATTGTATTTGTACCCTTTAGACACTTTTCAGATCACATTTCCAGGAAGGAAAGGTTTCCTTGGTTGAAACTCTTACAATCAATGTGACCTTTATTTATTATAACCCCCATCTCTCAAAAACTCACATATAACATAGTCAATCATCTCTCCTTCCCTCAAAGTAAAAATAAAAAAGGAACTGCTGTCTGGTTATTGCCAGTATCCATCTCAGTCGTCAGAAAAGCTGCACGTTTTTGCTGTTGTTAAGGGCTGGAAACCAGAATCCCATCGGAGTTGCACCCTAAGGAACAAATTTAATGCTAGAAAAACATCCCGACCATCAACCAAAAATGACGGATTGAAAATAATGTCGAGCTATCTTGGGAATCCCCCACCAGACAAGGGAACAGACTGCATTGTTTTTCTCATTTATGTGATATATAGAACAGAAAGAGGGGAAAAAATGGGCGATTTATTGGTTAGATAGGCGTATTCTTTTCCATGCACAAAAGAAATATTGGATAGTAATGTAGGGATCAAGTCACATCATGACATTGTTTGGAGGCTAGGTGTTCAAATATGTAAGTCATCATCCGTTGGTGGCCCGCTAGGTTTTCAATAGATCATTCAATGCAAATATGTGTGGGAAATTGTGGAAGTTGCCACATGAATATGTCAATGAACGGAGTGTAATTTGTGCTTCCTTAGCAGGGCAGCGAGATGAAGAAGCAGAGGGAGAGCCAGTGCACTCAGAAGACCATCTCATTGCTGAGCCCCCTGGGGACGATCCAAGTCAGTGGATGTGAGAATGGTGTGCACACCATCCAGATCCTAATGGATGTCGCACCTGCTGAAAGGTACTGTACAACAGCCGGGCTGGTGACGTGATAAACAAAGGTGTGAAATTTACAGGCGGACAGAATCCACTCCTGTGATGGAGTGCCACCATTCCTCATTGGAAGCAGGGCATTTTTGTAGATCCCACAAGAAATATCCCGGAGAAAGTTGGGCAAATATGAGCAGGCACTAGAAATATGAGGGGCACTAGAATACAGTTGGGCTTGAAATTAGATTTCTGATGGCATGTGGTTGTGATTCTTCCCGCAGTATATTTGAAATTTCAGAAAAATAACTTGTTTATTACCCACAAGGGAGTTGATTAGAGCTGATGTCTGTAGGGTCAGCAAAGGCCATGGGAGCATGGACTGTTCGCTCCTGTTTATTTATGTTCCCTCCAAGTTGTATGCAGTAGTTCTGAGTGTCAACCGGCACTCAGAAAATGTAATATGTGATTGCATTTCATGCCCTACCCATCCCTCAAAATTGTTAGAATGTTGACAGTCTTACTGAAGCGATTGAAACTGATTAAACTCGGCGTTAATAAGTACTTATTCCGTATTTTTACAGGTCCACATCCTACATCTCAGATTAGTTTTGATTAGATTGAAATTAAATATCCATGTATCGCAGATTCGCATTTGATAAACTTGAATGGTTTGGGAAATTAAACCATTTCCAAATGCACCCGGATAGGAAGTTATCCTTTTGAAAATGTATGTTTCAAATTCTAATTTATGGAAACCCATTAATGACCTTGTATATTATACCTCAACATGTGTTTCCTTCTCGACTGTCTGCTATTTCCTAAAATTCATCAAGCAGTAAAAACATTCCACTTGTTGTTAATGAGTTGAAGTGAGAAAATTAATAATATGGAATTTTGATTATGGAAGATGTCCTGTAACCATGCGCAAGCACCTTTCTCCGTCTCCTTGTGAACAGGGTTTAATTTGTGTGTTCAGGTTCAGTAGGAATATGCAAATGAATTTAATGATTCGCATCACTAGATCATTTCTCAGTTTAATATCATTTGCTATGTCGGTCATAAGTGATGCTTCGATCACACCGCTGTCTGTACGTTCTCAAAGGTGTGAGCGAGAAATCATTAAACCAAATGTTTAGATTTTATCACGACCAGTTGAATACGATGTTATTGTCATAGGACAGGGGGACTAGAGCCACCTCAGATATATGGAGTAACGCAATGCAAACAGGCATTAAGGGAGGCGAGATAAAGTGACAAAATATAGGCTTATCTGTGCACCCGGCTTTACATGTAGATCTCACAAAAGCCTGCCTGTAGCAGTAATAGTTCAAATCAGCCATTTCCATTGATTTATTTATGACATACTAAACAAGGCTCTTTCCAGCTTTGGATGTGGTGTGGTACAGGCTTAGGAAGTCAGTGTGATAAATGATCTCTAAGAGCATATTTTGGATAAGGGAAATAGATAGCATCTATGCATAACATAAAGAAAGACCTAACAGTAGTATATTTGCGAGCGAGTCAAAGCTTTGCAGGCTTATACGACTGTGTGCTTTCTATGTTTTTCTTTTTTCTTTTTCTTTCTCAGAATTCACTATTGGTTGGCGTTGAACAGCCGGTGCAGCAACAAAAGCATTCGTGGCATTGATAGATAGTTATTGATAAATGCCATTATAGCTACATAAACGCCCTTGAAGTATTGCTTACACACCATGACCGTCAGCTCTTTCTAATAGAAACGTCTCAAGCCCCTTTTGCTTCCTAACTGATCTTAGGAACATTTCCTAAAATCAACCTCCTCTGCCAGTCTAACGACAGCCCTGAAGGCACCATCAGATGAACAAATTCATTACATCTCAACAACCCCTGTTGGGGCCCTACGCACCAGCCTCCCTGTTAACCAGCTTTTTCCCCCCTTTTAGTTTTTAGCATGGCCTCAGCGTTCACAGAAAAAAATGATACGCATTTTGTTTACAGGAGATTACTATTATCTGAAATATGATGCTTCTTGCCTCTTTCACACAGAGCACAGACACATAATACAGAGGAAATCATAGAGTACTTTTTTATTAGGGTGAAAAATGAAAAAAGGGCTGGACTCCTGCCCCGAGACATTTTGTGAGCATATTATTTTACAATGCTTTGATCAATTTGTCTGTCAAGCTGGCTGAGATGTGGGGGAGCAGGAAAAAAGCAATTTAGCTTGTGAGGTCCTCAATAGAAATGTACTACAGGAGCCTGTGTATGACATGTTGCATTAGAACCTGAGTAGCCTTTATTGCCTGATAATGTCGCAAGGCAATGCTGATATCAATCACCCTTTAACAGCCAGTATGATGTGTTTTTATGAAAAGAAAGAAAAAAATAATGCATGAAGCATTTCTTGGAAAATAATTGATTTAATTCTGAGCTGAGGGATTTCTACTTTTAACAACATAAAAATATTGTGTTGGAAAAAACAGGCACAAAATGTGCTAGAAGCTAAAAATTGTTAAGAACAAGCTCTTTGCATACGCTCCTATAGAAAATTGTAATTAATTGTACACGGATAAACATTCTCATTCTCGCTCTCATTTGCATATAGATATAAACAATATATTTGTGCATCTGAATTCCCAGCACACCACAGTCACGTGGTGTGCCTAAAATCCTAAGTGGCTAAAACCAAAAATTATCATTATATTTCCCAGGCCATAAATCCCCCTTTTTTTCTCTGACACAAAGCCTTATAAATCTGTGTCTGATTTTTCACATTGCACATTGTTTTTAGTTAATGATTTTCATCTGTTTGTTGTTGCTGTGATAGTGGGGAAATGTACCATATGCTCCGGCAAAAGACAAATGATTAGCAAATGAAATTCTGGACAGCTGTCTGACTGAAAGCGTTTGGTTGATAGCATTCTGCTACCATAATTAGCTTAAGCTTTGGGTTAATTAACTTTCTACCTGGATATGCATAATAATAGCATTCTGCAGAAAGCCAAGGAGCTTCCAGTATATCAGCAGCAAAGGCTGGCTTTTTATTTTGTATTTCGGCTGCATATTTCAATTTCAAGAGGCGATTTAGCTCGGGAGCATCGTCAAATATTGTAGATTTTACTCCCCAAGCCAGATAATTCTGAAACAATAGGGGTGTATTATGTGGCAGAAATGCCATTTCTGAATGTAATTAAAGCGGATGAAAGCAATCACCAATTTTTAAACGCTTTTGTCTAGTGCGAGGCCTACTTGTAAAAAAATACCCATCAAGAGGAGAAAAGAGGCAAGAGAACCCCCAAGTCCTTATATAAGAGGCCTTTGAGACTGAAGTGAAGTACAACAGTAATTAGTCTTTTGTATGAATTTTGCCGGCCATGCTCATGATTAGTTAAGCATATGAGAGGACTGCAGGACTGCATTGGTCTTAAGGAGGAGGGTGTTAAAGTCTATTTATCACCAGTTATCCTCACAGCTTTCCATTATCACCGACAACACTGGATGGGGCCTGAGAACAGCCTAATTGTTCTGAGGTGGAGTGTTTTTGTGTCAAACCCGTCACCCCAGTCACATTGGCATTCATAAGCAGCCAGACATTTTCCATCTATCTAGCCCTAATACCCAAGCTGTCACAACAGCTTTTACACACTACCAACGCTAGTGTGAAATATCTGAGGTGATGCATTTATCGTTTTTCTCACACTCATGTAGTGTTGTGAATCAATGTCCTGGTTCACACTGAATAGCAGTATGGTAAATGTGTTCCCTGTTTGGGGCCTGTTTACATGATGTGCTCACACACCGGGAAACCATATCAACAACTTGTTTTTTTTTTCCCCAGTATAATTTCCCCTCCTCTTCTCCGTCTCTCTTTCTTTCTCTTTCTCGCTCTTATATTTAGTCTAACTAGGGATGAGACAATAATCGATTTTATCGCAGATTGCGATAAAAAGCACTCACAATAATGCTGCACTCACATGGATTCAGGCGGTAGACGGACAACACCTTCTGGACCGCTCAGGAAAAACAAACAAACAGTCCGACGGAATGACAGGATGGCAAAACAAAACAAGCATGACGATATGTTGCTATGCTGATGTCGTATTGTTTACAAAGAATAGAATAAAATATATTGAATGAAATTATTATATGTCTATTTGAATGGAATTATTCTAGTAATGAATGTAGCTTGTAGCATGTCTTGGTAGGATTTAATTTCTTGTGTGAGGGAGCTACTTAACATCCGATTGTAAGTACTGTCTCAGAGGAACTCACAAAGTTAAAATGTTTTAACTTCAGACGACAATGCCGTTTACCGTTACCGGTATTCTCTGCCAGCCTCAGCTAATTTTACCGTCCTGCTCTCGTCCACTAAAATGATATTCAGATTGCCACCTACCGGCTGCCTGAATCCATGCGAATTCAGCATAAGTTGATAATTTCCATTATCGAGATAATCATAAAATATCATCACGAGTGACTTGACCGGCGAATTGACTGCAGATAACTACAGTAGTTTGATGTAGCCTATTAAAGAAGAAGTAGAAAGTAAAAGTGTTCATTGCATATACAATTAAAATCGCTGTGCATGTGATTATCAACCACAACATTTGATCATTTAATAGGCTGTATGCGTGTAGAAATGCTACAGCATTGCACCAGGCTTCTGGCTCTTTCTGTGATCGATGCAAGTCCATTTTGCTTTTTGATGACATACGATACTATGACTTTTTTATGACATTTTTAATAAGAGGGTCCTTATGATTCATAATTACTTTATTTAAGATTGTTTCATTGTTTGTTTTTCTACTAAAAAGATGTGCCCTGACAATAAAAATATTAGTTTCTTAACAAAATGTAAGGTAAAGTGATTCCAATGTGTTATGAGCATATTTAAATGATTATCGGGATAATATCGCGAATCACAATTATTAAGGCGAGGATAATCGTGACATGAAATTTTCATATCGTCCCATGCCTAAGTCATTAAACACAATTTAATGAATTGAAATGGTTATTTTCCTTGATATATAGACACCACTGTGTGCTAAATAAACTGCTTACATTTGTAACTAAAACGCTTTGTCATACAAACAGTGATCTGCTGAGATATTGAATGAAATCATCAATAAAGCAGGGGGAGACTTTTTGACGTAGTCCCTTTAGAAATGGTATGAATAATTCATTGTGTAATGATATTCAGATGATTTTTGTTCTATTTTTTACTGCGGCCTTAGAATATTGTTTTGCATGTTGTGAAGTGTAGTACTCAGCTGCGTATTCATTAAGGTGCTGCTCCCAGTGGCCCTTGGACCCATCTGTGCTCTATGTTTATGCCTCTATCTCTCGGGACCGTCCCAATCAGGCTGCATGTGCCATTTCCTGTGTAAACCAACACCTGTGTAACACACTACCTGTAAACCGCCCCACGCAGACGAGACACTGACATTCACTCAGATAAAAAAAATCTGCAAATGTTGTGGTTTTCTAAAGCAGAACCTCCAGGGTGAGGACGGGAGCCGAGCGAGTGTTACCCTTCACTGTAGAGATGCAGCTAAAAGCAGCTCCTGCAGTTTTTTTTCTCTTTTTTTTTTTTTTTTTCCCCCTGCTGTCGACCGGGAAGTTTCTCCGGCACGAGGGTTGTGCTAGTTTGTTTTAGAACTTGATTGGATTCTATATCTGCAACATGCAGAAGTGTACAGTGTGTGACATACTGAGGCAATATGCAGAGAGATGATTCCGCTCTGACATCTTGGAGAGGAGTACGAGTCAATTATGCCCAAGTGTTGTTCTTGCTTATCTTCCTGCGGCACCAAACAAGGATTTAGTCAAGGATTTAGGGGTGAGGGGGCGGTGGTGGGGATCATGGTAAGCGGTTCACAACAAAACACTCAAAACTCCTGGGAGCGGGCACTGATTTAAAAATAAATTACAGAAGACGAAGCGCTAACACTCAAGGGCCCTCAGCAGTGCTGGCGTACACAGGTGAAGATTAGCCTCCTCGCTAATCAGAGGAACAAGGCAGTAATTTGCTCTGAACACAGACAGTAATTAGGACTTGGTGACACTGGATTCCCATAATGCCTTTGTGCTTGACGTGGTCAAATTTTGACAGAGGCTATCCATGCAGGGTCACTGTCCCTCCAGTCTCTCGGCCCTCTTCAGTTGAGGCTCTAAAAGGTCCCTGCAGTTACAGGGGATCCCTAATGTACTTTATGCCTCCCTCACTGGCTCCTTACCATTCGGGTAATTGGAATCTCTTACTATGGCACTTGAGAATAGAGGCTAAAAACACTATTTGAAACTGCTCAGTAGTCTGTTGTAGATAAACATTGCTGCGTCGGGGTGTGGATACACTACATAATGGAGTAAGAGTTAAGGCTCTGGTAATACATGCCTTCACTGACTCCTGTGGCTAGCCAGTTGGGAGAAGACCTAATTGTTGTGTGCTTTGTTGCCTACTCTGCAGTATTTTACCACCACCTTTACGTATTGGATCGAGTGTTGCGGCCTCTTCGGTGGACATTCGCTAATAAGAGTTGTCTGGATATCTAGAGAGCCGTTTATCCGGCCCAGTTGTTTTTATTTTTAAACAGCGGAGCACAAAACGTGCGCCCCCGAACAGAATAGGAAGCATTCCTTACAGCTTACCACTCCAAAAGCTCTCGACTTTAGTGCCGCAGTAGATAGATAGGCATCTGAATGATCTTCAAATGGTTGAACGAGCCACATTGAGCAAGTGGCTTACAATTGTATCACAGCCTTTGGCTCAGAGACCATCAGGATCTTGACATTCATAGAGACATGCTGTATTTTTTTCCCTTTTTAGACAGTCATTTTAGGCTTTTTTCATGCTCTCTTGAGTCTTTGACGTCTGTGAGTTAAGTATCTGCAGCTATAAGGCTGAGGAAAATATTGGACTGCTCTTGGCCTTTTCTATTTCATCCTCTGACCCGCCATGTTACCCATGATCGGTGAAGGAGAACTCTGGCAGGCTGTGTCAAAAGTGACAGCCGATCGAGTCAGGATGAGCGCCATCACGCTTCACAGGATGGAGGCATGAGTTCTGAGTTTTTCCCCTTTTTGTGCAATATACCATTACACCCTTCGCCAGATTCCTTTCAATTAGATCCTGTGGTTAACCTGTTTCATTCTTACGTCTGCAGCTGATAGAAAAAGTCTTACTGAAGTCTTGTGCAACTAGAGATACAGAATATGCCAAAGGAAATTGACAAATTTAATGTCAGCTTCTTTTTTTTTTTTTGTGTGTTCCTTTTTGTCTCCTTTGATTGTTTCCTCCAGGATGAATGAAATAACCTCCAACATTATATAAATGCTCAATTCATTCTTTATATTAGAGCTGGAAAATAGGTAGAACTCCAAATGACTCCCACTTTACGCAGCAATGATTTATGGTAATTGGAAATTGATTGTGACAGGAGCACAATATTAGAAATTTTCTCAAATCACAATCTTCTACCAGGGGAAATATTCTTTTTAGTGCAGCAGATCCTAGCTAGTTTGGAATTAGTTTCCTATTTCCTTACCTGTGATGAAATAGTAAACGCCTGAAGGACATTGAAAAACACATGATTTCAGCTAGATAATAAATAACAATTTTGCTTTAACCAAATTTGAATTGTTTATTCAAACTTAAACACACTTGTTATTAAACAGAGTTATTGAAATACTGTTTATGATCACTACTTATTAGATTTCTTGGTTTTATACGGGGGATGGCAGGTACTTTATTTATTTATTTATTTATTTATTTGGATCTGCATTAGCCACTACCAATGTAGCAACTGAACAGTAAACAGTACGTAAACATTAGCCTACATCCCAATGTACAACAAAAACATGCAATCAAAAATCCAAGGCAGTGGAGAACAAGAAACAAAAGAAAAGTACACTACAAAAACAAAGAAAAAAATGTGCAAATCAACAACAATATAACTACAAATGACAATAATACAACAAGTACCCACTCTATATCTAAAAATAGTCAGTAAAACATTTGATACAGCTCAAAAATAGTAGTAGTAGTACCATTAAAACAGCATACACAGTGACGAAGAAACTTTAAGACAATATAAATATCGCTCCTCCTTTGAGAGTTTCTTTGCAATAAGCCCGACATTCATCACACATCTCTAATCTCTCATTGGAAGGGCCGAGTTTTCTAACGTGCCAGCCCGGACACTGTAAAGATCATATGATGCTGCTTGATTTGTAATTCATTGAAGCGACTGGAAATGTTGCCAGCGCAAGGAGCTACATCTCCACTGCCCACATGCTCTTTAAAAACAATCCCCCATTGCACCCAGAGGTGACAGACTTCAGCTCGACTGATGTTGTTCCACTTTTATTTATTTATTTCGGGTGTGTTGTTTACCGGCCATAACATGTACTGCATTGCATTAACTTTTACTACTGTCAATGTTGTATCACTCAAAACACCTTTGAAGCCGGCGCATCCATAACGGAGGGCTGAGGGGAGAAGAAAATTAGCCACGGTGACAAGTCTGAAGTGTGAGCTGGAGGTCAAAGGTGCTGAGCCTTAAGCAAAGGTGCTCTAGCCTTTGTCCGGTAGATTGTAAGGGCCTGCGGGTCCAACAGGAACATTTCCACACACAATATCCCCGAGCTGTCAGTGTGCAGCGGCTGGAACATCCTCTCAGAGAGAAAGAGGGGCTGTGGAGGGGTAGAGGAGGTGGTGGTGGTGGTGAAAATCTGCGGGTGGATGGGTTTGAGGCAACAAATTCTTCT